>CAJQZM010023202.1:0-23529 GCA_907164665.1 Colias nastes | reverse complement strand
AAGGTATTATAGAAATTCAAAAAGTCGCGTAAGTACATTGCATCAACAACTATCTGTATATAATTTATTTTACATATTTATTAACTTGTCAAAATACATTGTTAAATTGATCGATCTATTACCTATATGGCTTATTAAACATTCTCTGCTTTAACTACTTATTTGCTAGCTTAATAATCAATCTACTAATCTATTTCAATTGAGGTATTTCTTCAATTAATTTGTCTCAATAAAAAAGGATACTTCCACTCCACAATATCATAGCACAGCTTCCTCAACGGGTTCTTCAAGCCAAGGCACAGGAGGCTCCTCTTCGGCTTCTCTGGTTGTGGCTTTCCTCTCGCCCGTGCCTGTTTCTTCGGCTGCACTACTACAGGCTGCCCTGTGTCGTCACCTTCTGGGGTGGTGGGTTGCGCTTGGTCCGCCATTACAACCTGTGATTTTAATATGTTAGGTTATTCATAACTAATCTCTATAGTATTATGAAATTATCTGTGATCTGAAAATAATGTTATGTACTTACTATACTTGACAATGATGTTAGGAACATAGGTTTTAATAATTTTAAAGTAAATAAAAGTACACCTGATATATAAAGAGATATTGTACTAAAGCACGCGAGTTGCGTGTCTATAATTATTCAATTAAGGGCTGATTTTTCAATCCTTGGTTAAAACTTATTCATCGAATAACGTATTGAGCTACCATTTCAAAAATGTATTCTAATTGTCCGTATATGACAGTTTACAGGTGACATTTTAAAATGTTCGTGTAATACTTTATTGGACGGATAAATTTTAACCAAGGATTGAAAAATCGGCCCTAATTATAATATTATTATTAATGGTTGGTTGATATGGCGAATTGTTCTTACTACACATTTCTTGCAAAATGTAATATTCAATATTTTCCTGACTGCTGTCTTTATCAAGAATACACAGATTTTCGTTATGATTTTTTCATGATATTTGTTTCACTTCCCTTATGTTTCTAATTTTTCTAAATGCTAAAGCAGAGTTCAATTACGCTCTCTAATATTTTCCCTATGTAATATGTAAGGAAGCTCATTTTCATATTATGCTATTTTTAAAGTAGATGTTATCGTTTTAAATTATGGATTGTGGTAAAGGGTAATAATTTTTCCTGTCAACATTATATTAGGTGTGGAACGCACTGTGTGTCGCAAACTCAAAAAATATCGAGGACATAGAGACAGTAGGTACCTACCTACCTATATTTTTTTATATAATATTAGTTATGTGTATCGTTAAACTACAGAAAAGTTAATTTCTATACATTGAATAAACACTATCATACGAATCGTCAAACAAGTAAACCTAGATAAAAGCAAATCATTTTGATTTTTTTCTGTCTGTGTGTCCGTCTGTTTTCTGGCTTTCACACAAAAACTACGGGACGGATTTTTATGAATACTTCTTCGTTATAATTATAGTTATTAATCGTCGTCCACTTAAAGGCTATAATTTATTTTGAATAATTAAATTTTTAATTTGAGTCTACACACCCGCAAATGAAGTCACGGGCACAGTTAGTTTACTCAATAATGTAGACAGCTTACAAATGACGAATCACCATTTCCTATCCAAAAAAGTGCCATAAAACAAAAATATTTCCAAAAGCAACGCTCATGACGCGTCATGACGTCACGAAGTTTACGACTTTCGTCTCTCGTAAATCTATTAGAAAATAATACGAACAAACAAGTTTTATTTCCATTTTATTAACTCGCTTGCTGATTTGGAACATTGAAGTACCTACTTTTTAGATTGAATCTTTCAATTGAATATGAATCTGGGTTGTTCGTATTGAAATCAATTCGTTTAGTTTCTACGAAAATTAATTTTTTATTATAAAATTGGGTGTTTTGTGGATAAATTTTTATGGGATAGAATACACATTAAACTACAACATCTTAAAATATAGTTATCTTTTACAATATGGTTATTCACTTAACCTAACTTCTGTTTTCAGTTAATTTTTTTGTATGTAAATGTACTTAATTAAAAAACATACCTAATTAAAGCAAGTGGTTAACTAGAAGTTCATAGCCTTGTTTTCAGTCACTGATATTATACTAATGCACAATAAATGCATTCACACTGAGGATTTATATTTCAGTTAATGCAAGTGCAAATGTTGCCAATGATTCTGTTACAGGTTTTCAGAGACGTGTCCAAGCTTTAAGACATATTTTAAAGAGCAATTTTCGTCAACAATTATGCAAAGGGGAATTAAACTTTCTTTCTTATTCTATAAAACTATTCAATTCTTTTAAAAAAATATTGAAACGCATCTTGCACATACATATCAACCACTCGCGTAAAATACATATAATAGTCGTCTTTGAGATTTTTTAACGTTTGATAGAATGTAGGACAAAGCTTACAAAATACATATAATATTACCGTTTATATCCATTTCAAGAAGATGATTTATAAGACCCTTTTCTCATAAGTCTCTTTGTAATTTGACTCGTTTCAAGAAACAAGACTAAATTTTCCGACAAATCGCAATACAGGATCAATACTATTTTTAATTCAGATTCCTGTAGAATCAAAGAGAATCAATGAGCTAAACAGCAGCATTTCAATCATAATAAATTGTCCATAAACACATGAAGTGTCCATTAAATAAATGTCCATTTTACGGCTTGTTTGGACATCATTATTATTTACGACTTCATCAATACACTCGTAATTTATAGTTGGTTGTGTTTGAACCTTTGTGACATGGGGTAATGAGGTCGGTATGTTTTGGTTAATTAATTGTGTCTAGTCTTACTATTTCATTATAATAATATAGGGTAAATGACTCGAAATAATAGCTGACTCGACATTTTGGGGAAGTTAATATAGACTTATAAATTACTAGGTTTCCGCCCGCGGCTTCGCCCGCGCAGTCAAAGTAAAACCAGCATAGTTCCCGTTCCCGTGGGATTTCCGGGATTGCGTCATTTTCCCGGGATAAAAAGTAGCCTATGTCCTTTCTCGGGTATCAAAATATCTCCATACCAAATTTCATGAAAATTGGTTCAGTAGTTTAGGCGTGATTGAGTAACAGACAGACAGACAGAGTTACTTTCGCATTTATAATATTAGTATGGATAGTAATATTACGATCATATCACTTAATAAAAGTAGGTAATGGAAGTTTATAATACATGATTTGGAGGACATTTTCTTCATTTTTACATAAGACTACACTTATATAGTGATGTATCAAACTACCTTTAACATAGAATAAAAAATAATTTTAAATGTCCTCTATAAAGTGTGAATTTAAATTTATCAAATATTGACATGAACTCGAAGTCTGTTCCGATACAAGTATTTTTCTAGTCACTGTTTTTTTCACAGAATATTATTTATTATCATTATATCCTTACCATATTATCTATCTATCTAAAGCTGAAGAGTTTGTTTATTTGAACGCGCTAATCTCAGGTCCGATTTGAAAAATTCTTTCGGTTTTAGATAGCCCATTTATCGAGGAAGGCTATAGGCTATACCTACATCAATGCTGGTAAAACCGCGGGGCACAGCTAGTTTTATAATATTTCATATCATATTATTGGTTCTATAATTTTTATAAGAAAAAACACAAAAACATGACTCTATGAGCAAAATCAGACGTTTCAAGTATTTTACGATAATTTTGTTAAGTAAAAAGCTTTTATATGTAAGCTTCACGCTGATAACATCTACTCAGCTGGAGATAAATTGACTTAAGTTTATTCAAGTATTGAGAATAAATCAATTCATGTATTTGTAATTATTATTATGTTGCCAATAAAATGGAGGGTCGATGACCTAGAATAAGAAGGTAGGTACAATAGGTATATTTTATCATTGTGTATTTCATAGAATGAAACTCAAATCAGTAACATAGTAATTTCTTCCCAAATATTCTCTAGGTATAAATACTTAACTGATTTCCAAACTATTGGTAAATTTATTTGTTTGCTATGTATTTTTACGATTAAAACCACTTCCAAAGAAGTGTAATTGGAAATAAATGTTTTGAGCTTTGAGCTTTTAATTTGATTTTAGCCGAGAATTTATTACTTTTTAGATACCTACGTATATTAAGTATCCTTACTAATATTATAAATGCGAAAGTAACTCTGTCTGTCTGTCTGTTACTCAATCACGCCTTAACTACTGAACCAATTTGCATGAAATTTGGTATAGAGATATTTTGATACCCGAGAAAGGACATAGGCTACTTTTTACCCCGGGACATAGGATAGGTTTTATCCCGGAAATCCCACGGGAACGGGAACTATGCGGGTTTTTCTTTGACTGCGCGGACGAAGCCGCGGGTGGAAAGCTAGTTATATATATTTATTGTGATTCTGTTTGACATCGAATGATCGAGTATACTTCAGTATAGAATATACATTGTGTATAATAATGGCAGTAGGTATATAGTGATTTTCCTGTGCATTATAATATTTTGAACGCAACAGCTAATCTTGGCTGGTTTCCACTAAAATTGTGTGACCTAATTTTGGACAGAAGGACATTTATTTCATAATTTTTATGGAAACACAATCGCCAACAATAAACAATATAATATTATAATAGGTAGCTATTCTCGCAACACTATCACATAAACTTAAATTAATTTTAAAAATCAATTTGTTTGTGGAGGATTACCTATAATAATTTACCGTTTAGTGTTTACGTTTTATAATTCGGTATTTAACTGTACCTACATGTGTAAACTGTAAGTAAGTGATCCGTACCAGTATTTCTTTTATAAATGCGAAAGTGTGTAATTGTTTGATTATCTTACGTACGCCGTTACAATTCATGATGTTACAATTTTTAGGTCTGACAGTAGGGGGCCAGAAAGTGATCGACGCTATTTTATCGCGAGGAAACATTGAACAAACATTACTAAAAGAATTCCCTTTGAATACGCAGTTGAAGCTGAGTGCGGAAGCTACTAAATATAATATGTTAGTTTTTATGTAAAAATAAATAATTATCCAAAAGTAATGATTAGAAGACCTTCGTGACAGGTCTACGACGCTTTAACATGCTTGCCCTATTTTCTGAAGATTATTTTTCATGTTCAAACCCACTACGAAAAGAGTCCACTTATACTCGCGATACCATCAAACAATATAATTAATAGCAATTACTATATATCGTGCCTACAACGATATCGTTTAATGAATGATAGAGCAATAGTCGATATGAAAAAGTGTTGTAAGTTTTTTTAAGGTATTTGGCTTGATACCTGTGATCTTTGCCAAGAAGATTAGATTTGACTGATTTAAATTATATTCATTTAGTAAATGCGTTTTGGCATCGGTTTAAAATTGAATAATGATGCAACTGAAAGCTTTATAACGTGCTATAAGAAGACTATTGTTTTAGCTATTTTTTTTCCGTTTTGAATATAGATAATAATAAAAGTCGAAAGTCGAAAATAATCCTTCATTTGGAGTCATTCCAATTCCAAGGCTTTTGTCACCAGAAAGAGTTAGTGTTAGTCAGGTTAGCAAAGAATGTATTTTTTTTTTAATTTTCATAAATGTCGAATATCTCTAAAACCGAGGGGCATTTACTAAACACAATTTATTTTTCTATACCACCACAACGGACTCTACCCTAGTACCATATTACTCATTAATTACGCCACACCCTATATAAAAATATTAAATTCCCCTGTTTTGGCAGAACTACTTGAACCTTGACATAATATATAGGTCAACACTTGAAACCTTAAGATAACTCGAGCATTCTAACATGAAAACGTCTTTGATACGTATTTAGGTAGGTATTGGTTTTATTTTAGAAGCTTAAGTATATTTAAAGTGCTGAAAAGATTTTAAATTTTATTAAACATTTAATATTTGATTTTTATTTATTCAAACTAAATAATAAATATGAATCGTCCAATGTTAAGCGTGAATCTCGAGAACGGCTCGACCAATTCGGTTAATTTCTTAACGTAGGTATTTTTTAAGGTGCAAGGAATGTTCTTATGGCTTTAAAAACACGAAAAAGGGCACTAGGGCAGAACAACGACTGCTGGGGCAGCTTATTACTTATGAATTAACATTTATTTAAAGCCAAAAAGTCAGTATTCGGGTTAAGGGTTTTCATCAAATTATTCGTATACATAATGTTTCCAATTACGCAGTTTCCGACGAAAATAAACAATACAATAAAAATATATATAAAGATATGTATAGAGATTATTTTTTCATTCATTAAAGACTTACACAATTAACCATTACACATATAAATATTGATCTAGTTCATTTCCGATCCTAATAAATCAATTACTGTCATTGCAACATACAGTCTATCCCGCTCATTATACATGTGTAAGAGAGAGACAGATAAACTACATTGATACGAAAATATTCTGTTGGCTACAAACAGACATGTTAATCTTATATCCGAATTTAGATGTCACGAATTTATCATTATTTTAAATGTGACGTTCATTACGATTATATTAATGAAAAAGTGTAATTTTATAGAAACATAGATTTTATACGATAACATCAGATTGTCTGGAAGAGATGGCTCAATAGCCATAAGGTCGTCTATCGTGCAATTTGTATCTATTTTAGTATTTTGTACTTTTTTTGAAGAGTAAAAGTTTTTATTTATTCACTAGCTTTCCACCCGCGGCATCGCCCGCGCAGTCAAAGAATAACCCGCATAGTTCCCGGTCCCGTGGGATTTCCGGGATAAAACCTATCCTATGTCCTTTCTCGGGTATCAAAATATCTCTATACCAAATTTCATGCAAATTGGTTCAGTAGTTAAGGCGTGATTGAGTAACAGACAGACAGACAGAGTTACTTTCGCATTTATAATATTAGTATGGATTCATTCATACTAAACATCTTACCAAATAACAATAATACAAAATATAACCAACAAAATACGTATTAATCAAAGGAAAACACAACACACTAAAATCTGCCAGAACACCGATATCAAATCGAAATATCTCCCAATACATTTTCCTCAACTTTATTTACGAGGAAAATTAAGCCCACTCTGCAACAAATGGCCATAATATATTATATAGGTATAAAATATGTGTGTGATAAACATCGATGTTTGTGTCATGATGTTAATTACCTATATAAGTATTAATTTAAAAATTAAATACATATTGTGTTCATCAGCCACCTGGTTTCCACAACACAAGCGAAAGTTTAGTATGGGATCAGATCGTGGCATGTGTGAAAAATGTCCTGAATATTTATTTTAGGTACATAGGTATTATCTATATTCCTAAAACTATTTCATCATAGACTACGAGCCCTTTTATTTCACACATAATATACCTAGTCCAAAATCAAAATTTCAACATTTGTTACCACTTTTTCAAACCAGTACTAAATAAATAATTTAAATGCTTTTTCAGTACATTCAGATCCATTTAAGAAATTTACCTTAAAAAAAACTAATTTGTCTTTTTTGAGTTTGAGTTTGAGCAAGACATTGCCCACTATCCATTTCACAGTTTCGCGAATGACGTATACTCAAAGAATATAAAAATTCTATTGTAAAATCTTGAGAGCGTGTGTGTCTTTGTTTACGATCTTCTTTAGAATTACGCATCGATAATAATATAAGCCTATAAAACCTTTTATCGATATCCACTGTTTGTTAGATTTTTATGTCGATAATCATATTACCTTATATTTAAAAATATAACACTGTTATGCCGAATATAAATAATTTTCAGTCAGGTAGCATGAGGCAAATAATTTTTATACATCTAGGTTACTACATTACTTTTATATCTAATTACCTAATTATCTTCAGTCAGTTCTTACTTCTTGTATAATATCAAAAATTTAATAAACTCATCAGATACTTAATACGTTATCCCTTAAAAAATGGCTTTCACTATATCCTGTGACTATATCCTATCCATTGAGGCGTTACACGATTTTACAATTTAAAGAGGACTTATTCATTATATTATTCAACTCATTCAAACACCATGAGCAGGATAACAAGCGTACTATCTGCTCTTCTTTATTCTAGAATATCCAATCAAGGATAACTAGCGGACTAGCTGGTGTTCTTTATCTGTTATACTTTATACAATTGAATAAAGTTCTTAAAGTCAATCACAAGAACATACCCATCTATCAGCAATAACTCTATTAAGATAAGCAAGCCATTAGTTATAATAACATTTACAAGAACTCTTATTACGTCCAAATAAAAATCAAAATGAAACACAAAGTGCATAAAACGATTACCTCCACTACGAGTGGCGCTCAAAAGATATCTTAGTTCGCTATTTTCATCAGAATGCCAATACTATTTATAATCTGAAGTATGTTAACCGCTGGTTAATCCAATTATTGAAAAACACTCTTTATTTATTGTACACGAGAGGAACAAGGAAGGAATAAGTATCGATTTGTTATACAAATGTTGGATATGAGTATACTAGCGGTCCGCCCCGGCTTCGCCCGCGGTACATATTTCGCAATAAAAGGTAGCCTATGTTCTTTCTCAGGGTCGAAAGATTGTCTGTGCCAAATTTCATCAAAATCGGTCCTATAGTTTATGCGTGAAAACCATACATACATACATATACATAATTACGAACCTTTCCTCTTTATAGATTATTATTATTATCACGTCTACTATTTTAGACTATAATAGAAATAGATTTGTGGATAAAGAATTTATCATCATGAAATCAATGTAAAGCTTTGGAGAGATATTTAACAGCTTTATAGTAATATTAAATGCAGTCCCATGTCCCCTAGTGGGTTAAGGGGCAGATGGCAGATGCATTATCTGTTTCACTGATAGCAATATTAATAAGTTATATTTAAGGGTTCAAAAAGCTTATCAGTTATCATCAATTTCAGATGTTACGTTCCTTGATGGTACATTCACCCTTGCATATTTTAAATATTCTTATAAAAACGTATTTTTAAATCAGAAGCATCAAACAAAGATGCAATAGTATTATTGAAGAGTACTACTACCTCGTAGAGCCCTACCAGACAACAAATCTATAAAAATCAAATAAATCACCCAGCGAACAGTCCTCAACCAAACATTTCCAATGGCTTGAAAATTAAACAAACAACCTGACATACAGATATGTTTAGACAATGTAATAAAACTTTAATAGACAGACAGCTATTTTTAGAGCAGACAAAATGTCGGAGAATGGTTCACGTGCATCTCAATAGTTCACTACTATAGTATATTCGATATCCACTAGTAACCCGCCCGCGGCATCGCTCGCTTTTACTAAACCCAATAAATGTTATACTAAAACCTTCCTCGAGAATCACTCTATCTATTCCAAAAAAAATACTCGACTTTGTTTTATACTATGTAGTGATTATCTGTATTCTGTGGTACAACGTTCCCTTAATGCACAGAGATGAGAGCTGAATACTAAATGATAATGTCAAAGAACTGTTGGTTCAATAGCTTTTATACATCGATATATAAGACTAGCTGTGCCCTACGGTTTTACACGCAGTGCTTCACTCCTGTTGGTCTAAGCGTGATAATATATAGCCTATAGCCTTCCTCGATAAATGGGCTATCTAACACCGAAAGAATTTTTCAAATCGGAACAGTAGTTCCTGAGATTAGCGCGTTCAAACAAACAAACAAACAAACTCTTCAGCTTTATAATATTAGTATAGATTTTATACATCTAAACTTATCTATATTATAAAGGGGAAACATTGACTTTTGTTTGTACAATTGTAATATTTAACATTTGTTTTATATGTTTAATGTTTTCATATAAACTGCAGGGCCGATTTCAAAAATTCCTCCACTAGTAGGAAGACACATTTTTTCATATTTCATTTCGTTTTTATCTTGCACTAGAAGGAGTTTTTCCAACAAGCTGCTAGTATTATGTAAAATTTGTATGTTTGTTTTTGTATTTGTCATATTTGCATAAATAGCTAAACAATAGAGCTTTCATTTTGCGTAAATAGCTAAACGATAGAGCTTTAATTAGTGACATTAGTGCAATAGACAGGGCACGTGTTGGAATAAACTTCATTTATATTGGCAAGGTTCCTTTCATTGATTGAAAAAGAAAGTATAATGAACTTTGCGTCTCTATCGCTAACTATACAAATATTTTTTTTCTCTATTTACTTTTCTTCATCACAAAAAATCGTTTGGAATAGACAGATTTAATAAATATATAAATTAAAATTACTATCTGTCCCGGCAAACGTTCTGCCTTCAATTTTCAGACCTAGCATATGCACACAAAATTTCATGAGAATCGGTCAATCCGTTCCGGAGGACTTTAACTTCAAACTTCAACTTCAAACGACACGAGAATTTTAAATATTAGATGAAATGTTTTTAGTAATTTTTAAATGTCTGAATTTAAAATTCAGGATCTTACTATATAAAAAAAATGTGTGCGTGTACTAGAGTACACACGTAAGAAGTGAAACTTCTTTATGACCTTATTTTTCAAAAAATAATTTACTATATACAATATTATAATATAATTTATAATTATATTTTCTTTTTTCCTAAAAAGCCTTATTTTTTGCTCACCCACCTCCTTTTAAGAGTCCGTATACAAAATTGCGCTGGACGAAAGCTAGTATTTTTACGTTTGAACGCGATCATCGTGTAGTCGAGTAGCAAAGGCTGCAGCGCTCAAAGTGGAAACATTATAGGACCTTATTATCTCGGTATCGTCTACTCCACCAATTCTAATCTAGTATCGTGGGCTTCCTGACTACTACGCGCGGGAAAAACGTACTTTAGTAATTTTGTGTCTGACGGAGCAGCGCAACACGTCCTACTCCCTAAAGCGCGGAGCGCGGTCTGCCACAGGTCTGCCGTAACAGCGTTTGCGCTCCCGTATATAATCGAAAATTCTAGAGAACTTTAAATTATTCCATTACTTTCATAAATCATATAATATGTATTTTTTTGATTGCAAATTTTTAAGCATAAATCTATCATTTAATGTGTATTTTTTATTTTTTTTTTTACTCTGTCGTATGTTTTAGAAATTCGACGCCAAATACACATAAAATTTCATCAAAGTAAGGCTATTTTAACTTAGATTTTCTTTGAATTTTTGAATAAAAGTACTTAAATTGCCTCGAAAATATTTTAGGATGTCTCAGTGTCTTTACTGTTGTATATTTTATAAGAAAACTTCTTCTTTTAAATTCCGTGTAAACTACAAAGACACGAACGTCCCGCATGGAAAAAATTGAAACACGCCTCAGGTTATTGGCTATTAAACAAACTGGACAATGAAAGTCAATAAATTGTCTCGAACATATTTTAGATATTGAATAAATCTTTAATTTAAGATATTATAGCACATTGTTACTAATTTAGTTTTTTTTAAACGAGCTCCTAAAGAATTACAGAAACAAGTCAAAATCACTCTAAAATCGATACGGACTCTTAAGGTCTCTCCTTACATATTACATACGGTGGCCTGGAAGAGATCGCTACCTAGCGATAAGGCCACCGTTTGTACACATTATTTTCCTATTATCTGTACTTTATGTGTCTCTGTTTCTTTTGTGTGTGCAATAAATAATTAAATTAAATTAAATATTACAGAAATACGTTAGTCTAACACGCTCGTAGCTTCGCTCCTCGCTACCTATTTAAATATTTACACCGGCCGCGGCCGCTGCTGCAACTCGCTCGCTTCGCTCGCTCGGCTCGTGCGGTAGTTCAAAAGTTAACCTAAGATGCTCGTCGCTTCGCTCCTCGCTACCTATTTGAATATTTACGCCGGCCACTGCCGCGACTCGCTCGCTTCGCTCGCTTCGCTCGCTCCGCTCGTGCGGTAGTTCAAAAGTTAACCTAAAACGCTCGTCGCTATAGGGATAAGAAAAAGATGGCGCGTAACGGAAAAATGTCACGCGTAACGAAAAAAATGTTAAACTAAATTTTTTTCCAACCCCGATAAAAAAGTTTCACTTCAATAATTTATCAATTTACAAAAAAATAATATATGTATACTAGCTGTTGCCCGCAGCTTCGCTTGCGTGGAAAAGATAAATTTTCATGGTATAAGTTTACATCCCCTATTTTAGGTACCCCTTTAGGGGATGAATTTTCTAAAATCCTTTCTTAGGGGACGCCTACGTTATGACATCTACCTGTATGCCAAATTTCAGCCCGATACGTCCAGTGGTTTGGGCTGTGCGTTGATAGATCACTATATCAGTCACCTTTGAGTTTTATATAATATATAGATAGATACATATATGTATATACAGTAGAACCACGAAGTAAATACGCGCTTTAAAAATAGATTACACCTACCATTCTCAAGAATCAAAATGTTAAATCAAAGCCCCTATCACATGGCTATAAAAATTTATAACAAACTTCCTGACCAAATTAAAAACCAAAAAACTATTTATTCTTTTAACAAACAACTAAAGCTCCTTTTAATCCAAAAATGCTTTTATTCAATAAATGAATATTTCGAAGCTAAACTACGCCAAACTTGAATTTTCGTGTGGTTAAGTTTTTCCAATCTCATATTATTATATGTAACTGAAACTAACAAAAATAAATTATACTTACCTAACTATCTAAACCTACTGAATCAATCACTCTATCTATTAAAAAATCGCATCGAAATCCGTTGCGTAGCTTTAAAGATTTAGGCATACATAGGGACATAGAAAGCGACTTTGTTTTATACTATGTAGTGAAGCTTCATTCCTAGAGTTTTAAAAATAATAGGATAAATATATAATAATGTTTTATCGTCTTATAGTATGCGCATGTCTTAAGATTTTAATTTCGTTCTTTTTATATTATCTAATAAGTGCGCGTAGGTGCAAACTGCAAATCTTTATACATATTAGTATTGAATTTAAAAAGGCCAGAAAACTTAACTTTAATATAATATGACCTATTGTATTGCAATATCTGCATAAGATTGCTAATATGACGTATGTATAAATGTATTGGTATGCAATAAATGATTTGAATTTGAATTTGAATTTGAATTTGAACCTCTATAAGTCGAATACCAAGGGAGACGCCAAAAAATTCAAGTTATAGAGTTTTCAACTTATGGAGGATTTTGAACACCTGACACCAATCAAGCAAACACGTGTTTACGTGAGTCATAGATTTATTATCGTATACTCCCAAAATGTTTTCTAAGAAACAATAGTGTACTTACATTGTCAGCACGTTCTTAAAGTCGGTAACTTATTTTTGTTCGAACAATAGAGGTAATAAATTCCTAATGATCAAGTTGTAAAGGTTGTAAAATAAAAAAAAGATGGCGCGTAACGCAAAAACGTTACACTAAATTTTTGTCTAACCCCGATAAAGAAGTTTCACTTCAAAAATGTAAATCATCTCTATACCGAAAGAGCAAGAAAATAAATACATATTATTTAATTATTATCTAATTTTATCTCACTTTCAATTTTAATCGATAGAGTCTTAACTCTTGGCACAAAACCACGATGTTTTGATTTATAATAACAATGTTGCTAAAATGTACTTAGGTATACAGTCAATTACTAAGTGGTCCAGATGGCAGAATTTATGAATCATTTCGAATCCTTTCGTGTATAATATAATATTATTATTCCATTTAATTTAATTAACAATATAGGTACGCAGTTGGTCTGCTTCATTCATTCATGCTGACTAGCTGTGCCCCGCGGTTTTACCCGCAGTGCTCAGCTCCTGTTGGTCTTATAGTGATGATATAATACCTATAGCCTTCCTCGATAAATGGGCTATCTAACACCAAAAAAATTTTTCAAATCGGATCAGTAGTACCTGAGATTAGCGCCTTCAAACAAACAAACTCTTCAGCTTTATAATATTAGTAGGTATAGATAAGTATAGATTATAATATTATATATAAACTCTAAATACTAACCCAATTACTTGGTCAGATTCTGAACTAGAAAAAGGATAAAATATTTTTTAATCTACATCACAGAGAGTGACGTAATACAATTACATACATATATAAAAAGCTTGTAAAGCTAGTCGATCAATACCGCGTGTGATAACATGATAAAAATAAACGTGGTGATAAGAAACAATGATAATCGAATCGACTTAGGGTCTTCATTTAAAAAATAATTTGCTAGAACGAAAACATAACGAAAATCGATTTTTATTTTATTTCTGGATGTTGTACTTGCTTCTACTATATAATTTAACGATGACACTTTTTAATGCTTGAGTAAACCATGACATAGCATAAGTTTAATAAAACATGTGTATTTTTCTGTCCGCTATGAAAGAATCAAATACGTAGATATTAATTTGAGCTGTATCTAACATAGCTGAGCCTCGCGTGGCTCAGCTCCTGTTGGTCTTAGCGTGATGATATATAGCCTATAGCCTTCCTCGATAAATGAGCTATCTAACACCGAAAGAATTTTTCAAATCGGACCAGTAGTTCCCGAGATTAGCGCGTTCAAACAAACAAACAAACAAACTCTTCAGCTTTATAATATTAGTATACATGTGTTTTCTTTATAGTCTCGAATTTACAAACATCTACTCACTAATTCTGAATTAAATTAAAATGTAGTGCAATTATCTACAATCAAAAACCTAATAAACATAATATTATGATAAATGCCCGGGAAATTGAGGTTACCCTCCATCTCGTAAATATTCATGAAACATCACAAAAGATGCCGACACGTAACTCAATATAAATATTTTGTTATTCCGTCCGTTTGTGTGATATCACTTGTCTGTGCATTGAGAAATAGGATGGAAACCTAATAAAACCAAATTGTATTGAGACCTTGAAGTTACTATATACCTAGGTCAATCCGGGTAATTGTGAACAGGGGTGATTGATATCAACTCCACTTACACTTCTTATCTATCTTTCTTTATATCTATCTTTTTACCTATTCTAAATAACAATTCATTTACCTACAACGGTAAATATTTCAGGAGAGGACAATTTTTCACACACAGCACGATCTGATCCCATACTAAGCTTTCGCTTGTGTTATGGAAACCAGATGGCTGATAAACATACATATATAATTTTAAATAAATACTTATATAGATATTCAACACCCAGACACAGAGCAAACATCTATGTTCATCACACAAATATTTGCCCCGAGTGGGAATCGAACCCACGACCTCTGGCTTGGAAGGCAGAGCCACTACCAACCAAGCCAATCGGTCAGTCATAATATTTCACTTTATATATCCGATTCCAGTTTTTCAAACGTTTTTATAGAAATGAATTTAAACGTAATAGGGCACTGTATGTTATTAATTATTGTAATAACTTAAATATATTTTTAATTTCACAATCATTCTCCTACTGAATGTCAACCATCACATACAATTTTGATTGGAACGAGCACAGGAGATACAATCAGGTAAACTATACAACAATCAGGTAAAGGTGTTGCTATTCTCTGTGAATTTACGTGCTTTTCAGTATATTTTGAGGACTTTTTGTATATAAGTAAATATTTTATAAATACTAATTACCATTTTTATTGACACGACCCGGCTTTAAACATCTCTGAATCTGTTAAAAGATACTAACAAATAGACAAATATACGAAATAATCTCAAATGTGCATTTGAGATTATTTCTAGCTATCATTACAGATTTACATAACACTACATTCGTTTTTAAATAATAAGTACCTATTTAGAAACAATTTTACAATTTAAAAAAGAAATTGATTTTATATGATATGTAATCAATTTGGTTTCGAGATAAAATTAAAAAAATTACAAGCCTTTCTAGAATGTCGAAGAAAGTTGACTCAGAAAAGTTTTACCAAAATTTATACTTTTATATAAAATTTACTATATAAAGTATAAACGTGTTTTCTTAACAAACTAAATTATTATTCCGTTTCTGGTTAGAAATAGTAACACAAACGCTTTCAAAACAAATATTTCAACTCCGTACACAATAATCACCTTCAGTAGTTAAAAATACAAAACGTAGAGATTTAACGCAACTAACTTGTTTCCCAATTTTATATTAACCATCGACATATTTTTATCAATAATTATTTAAGTTTTATTAATTTACTACCTACATGTTCATAAGTAATATTTATATCATTATTAGTTAATAAAAGTATTAAAACTTACCGTTTATAATAATAGGACAATCCGAAAATATTTCAACAACACATTTTACTGTTTGACACACGAAACAATTAACATTTAAAAAAAGAACACAGTCCGTACACACAGGCCGAATTTAAAAAAACCGGCCAAGTGCGAGTCGGGCTCGCGCACAAAGGGTTCCGTAGCAGCAAATATAATAAATTACAGTTAAATCAACCTATCTCAAAAACTATAAGAGATACTTTGATCAAACCAAAAATCGTTGAAAGAGTTAATTAGCATGCATCACCTCTATTTTTTTTAGAATTTTATACCCCGTAGTTATAAAAATAGAGGGGGGGGGACATACTTTTTACGACTTTGAGAGCTGATATCTCAAAAACCGTTCACTTTAAGAAAAATGTTTTTTAGAAAACTTTATATCATTTTAAAAGACCTTTCCATTGATACCCCACACGGGTATGTACATCGAAAAAAAAAATTTCATCCCTCAGTTACATGTATGGGGGGCCCCACCCCCAATTCTTTTTTTTACTATTTAGTGTCATATTTTTGTAGCGGTTCATACAACACATATTCCCATCAAATTTCATCACTGTAGTACTTATAGTTTCCGAGTAAATCGGCTGTGACAGACGGACAGACGGACAGACGGACAGACGGACATGACGAAACTATAAGGGTTCCGTTTTTGCCATTTTGGCTACGGAACCCTAAAAATAACGCGAAAACCGCCAAAGCGCTTGTTCGAGGTCGTCGATATGTCACCGAAATACAACGAGCTTTACGTCTGCACTGGATCTCCGTAAAACACTATTTTTAAACATTATCCTTTCACAAATAATTTTAACACAGTTTAAAAACAAAATTCATAATACGAGTGTAATTGTTTGTTATCTGTACGAAGGCTATAAACTGGAATGCTGGTCGAAAATGAGTTTTATTTTTAAATAAAAAAGCGCTGGGCGGGCGCGCGCGTCCGCGGTAAGCGAAGCTCGAAATTCGAATTTAGGTTAGAAACGCGGGTTATGGCGTCACGCACACATGCGCAAAGCTACATGTATGTACAAAGGTTAAAAGTTTTCCCGCCTGGCATTTTCATGAACTAAATTTTGTTTACTCGGTGCGTTCAAAAACAAACACTTATAAGAATAGAACTAATGGTTTATGAATGTCAATATTAATGGAAACATTATTGAAGGTAAGCTTTATTGTGTTGATTTATATAAGTACTTTTATAAAATTCGATTTTGTTTCTACATATATTCAATGTTCATAATTCAATAGCATTTCCTTTCTTACAGCCCCAAAAAATGTAAAATAGTAAAGTAATGATGAATTATGTTTATTAATTCCAAAAATTGCCATTTCATACAACATTAAGAACGATATCGAAATACCTAATCAGTAATCAAACCACTTAAAGAAAAAATCGTCTTTTTCACACTTTATCTACCTGAAACTGAAATATATCATCTAATACCTCAAAACCCTTATTGTATATTAAACGCATCTATTACCTACCTAATCTATGGTTCCACACATGCAAAAACACGCGTTCCTCTGGCAGACTACCCGGCGTTTACGTAGATCGGCCGAACTTGCAATATTACTAAAATACACACAGATGATTCGCCGACACCGCACCTAGTGGGTACTATTGGAACTAGAACGATTCGAGTTGTGAGTGAGAAATAAACTATTGTGAGAATCATAGTACCTACTCTTGATATGTTGATTGACTCTAGCTAATTGCACAGGAGCCCTAGCGAAGTAAAACTTTTTGGTTGTAATTCATAGTAACTCGTCGCGTCGTGTAAAATTAAGTGTAAAAGTAAATAAAAAGTTAAAATAGAAAAAAGTTTGGAAAATCCAAAAGTGCACGACTCATAATGCTCATTTAATTATGAAATATAAAAAAAAAAAATATATATATATAGATATACAGTCTTGTAGTTTTCGTTTTTTATTAATTGCAATTAAACGACACTGAATTAATTAATCATTCGCATTCAGTGACCTACAATCGTCGATTAGAATATTTTAAAAAAAAATTTAACTCAAATGATGGATTTTTTCACAAGTTATAGTGTTTTCAGGTTTCACACATGACGGACAGGAAAATTTTTTGACCTATTTCGGTGTTTTTTTCCAATTCTATTGAAGTAAATCAATTTTTAAAAAGTATGGGATTAATCTCCATTAAATTATCTCGACAATAGTATGCAAAATATCTTGATTCCGTGAACTAACAAGGCTATAATAATAAGAATAGCTGCAAAAATGAGGCGAAAAAAATTTTTCGATCGTAAAGCACTCTCTGATGCTTCGCATCGTCGTGCAATTATTTATGCCATTTAAGTATCTCAATCTCGACGTTTACGTTTATTGTAGTAACTATTTATAATAAATAAACAAAATCTGTGGTTTTTAAGTCACAAAGCCCATCGCTTGAAAGCTTATTAGATTCGCTTTTAAAAGCATAAACTTAAAAACCATAACAGACATGTACTTTTCAGATGTATTCAATGAAAACACTCACCTGCTAATATTTTGTGAGCGGATAACAAGAAACGAATGAATTAACACGAAGTTGTATAGAACCCCTAGTAATAAAGTAAGTAATAGAAATAAGTTTGATTGAATAAAAACGAGTACCAATAGTAAAATAATGAGTCACCATCGTTAATTGTGAATTACTAAGCAGCTTGGATCTTCTCACTTTTATTACGATTCGAGAACCATTGATAGCGCAACCAAATTGTTTTTTAAACGTTGAAAAGATTTATATAATTGTGCAATGAATTGTGCTTGTGCGTGACAAGGACGATTGTTTACGTTGAAATTCTAGAAAAGCTTAAAATTTCAATTTTTATATTAAAATTGATAAAAAAAATAATGGTAGGTAGGTTATTTCGGGACATAATCAGATTTGCAATCTTTTTTTGCCCGTGGGTAAGTGTTAGGTATAACAAATCTCTTTAATGGAATCTAAACTTTTGAATACTTATATTGTAAAATCTTATGTAAAATAATAATCGATAGAAGAATTCGATCGAAGCGTTGTCTGTGTCTTATAGACTGGAAATTAATAACTAGTTTTTATTTTGAAAGCCTCTGTGCAACGATTTAACTATACGTAATATATTGGTATAGACTATAGACTATTAAGCTCTATGCTATAGCTGTTACTCGCGGCTTCATCCGCATAATCAATATAAAATAACTACGTTCAGTCCCAAAAATCTAACCATATTACATATTAGGTATAATCGCTCCGTATTGCGACGTAAAAGAAGGACAAACAAGCTTTCGCATTTATAATATTAAACTTTTTTTGTTCACGTCGGAACACATCGATTTTAAGGTTTGTTTTTCGTGTCTAGAGATAGTTAATTAGTTAGGAGGCTAGGTAGTGACATAGACTAATTTTTCGGTGAAACATTACTTACCCGTGGGAATTTTCTTTGACCACCACACCGGGCGGAAAGTATTCTTCATACGAGTGACACAATTATCTAATATCTATCCAAATATTATAATAACAACATTTTAAGTTTTATTTTTTTCAAATGTAGTCATCAAACTCAAACTCGAACATATTTTATTTATTCAGTTAGACTTCTTAAAGAAGCACTTTTGAATCGTCATAACATTGTTTTACCATTTACAAACCATCTACAATCAGTATTATAATATACTTTATTATTATCAAAATAATTGTATTTCAATGTAATTCTTTGCCTTTGTTAAATGCATCCTTGATAAAAATAATTTTCCCCGTGTCATCGCATCAAAGACGTTAATAAAATAACATCACTGAAGTTATAATAATAACCACCATTCATAAAACGGTATCGTACGTTTACGTAAACATACGCGACCGCAAAATTGCTGGAAAATATATTTAGACTAGCCGCTTACCCCGGCTTCTGTTGCGTCAATGTTGTATGTCGCAGCTTTAATAGACTAGTCACTAAGATGTTTACTAAATGGCGACGTTTCAGTAATCTTTCTTAAATTATACGTATTTGTATTAAACGTTATGACTAGATATTCTTCAGGTAGGTAGTTAATTCAACGGCAGGTAAAAATCAAGAGCTTAGGCTGTTAATGAAACGTCTGATTTAACCAATTGGCTGCGACGTATACACACACAGCCTCAACTTACAAAATACTATGTACAACATAATATTATGAGCAGGTTACGAAATTAAACTAAAAAGTATCTAGGAATGTTTAACTTTCAAACTTGTGTTTGTATCAAATAAATAAATAAGTAGGTATCTAGAATGTAGTAGTTTTACTATTATGAAAGCTTAATTTCGAGTGTTGAAAGATGATGGATAGATGTTTATTAATCTTTATCCAGAAACAACAGATATGTATCGGGATTAGAGCTTTATTGTATAATTTTTATACCTATATGTACATCTAAATAATTCTAAGTAGACAAATATTTTTATCATAATATGATGCTTTTAATAATTGTGACATTTAGTAGATCTGACAGGTTAGGACACCTCATTCTGTAATCATAATACCAACTACTCTTAATTTAAAGACTGGATTTCATTTTTATATGTTTACTGTTTACTCGTTTACTTTTCGGCATTTTAACTACGATTTAATATTAAATAATGACAGGTCAACTAGCTATTTGCTAAATAATTTTATATTTTACAAGTTCCAAATCAATGCTGACTTCTAAAAACTTTTCGTTTGATAAAACTGTGGCGCCAGTATGATAATTATAACATTCTTAGCTAATGTCTAAAATATTTTCCCGCCAACAAAATCTCCCAAATTGCGGAATACAAAATATTTACATAAAAATAATTAAGTACCAGCCAAACAAACACTTCCTGCTACATTTCCCGCCTGTTCAATATTTTATTGTCACCTGGTTTTTGTTATTACAACAAATTAGTTTCAGCGCCATCTATGTTTTTATACTGACACTATTGTTAGTTGGTACTGTTCGAGGTTGATATCTACGTATTGTGTTTAACTGTATTTTTGGATAGATGGCAGTGTTGTTGAAAGCAGAGCCGACTTGTAGAATAAAGATTTTAATAATAAAAAAAAGACCAATAAATTATTATTTTAAAATTATTCTACTATACTAGATTTAGATGGACTATTTATTGTGTGTATTGTCTTAATTTTAACTTGTTTTTAGTAGTATTTGTTTATGAATTATGATTTCGGTGAGTAGGTATGTATTGAATGCAGTAGACCGTACTACCTACGTAAAGAAATTATAAATTATTATTCATAATTTTATATTGTCTTACGTATAACTTGTAATATTTTAATTAATTGCCTTTCAAACAAGATAATATTTTTAAAATAAAACGAAATTACAGAAACAAATACAGAAACGAATTACCTATTGTTCAAAATATTTATCCCAAAACTTTAATATATTTAGGTAAACATGTCATAAACAACCTTAAAGTTGTAATAATAATATTGTTCATTTGTATCTATTAATTATGTTTATTGGAATTTGAAATGAGATGGAAACAAATCTAGCTAGGTATGTAACAAGCAATTACAATTGTGTGCTTTTACAACAAAACTCTCATCTGAAAAAATCGATAAAATATATTTTTTCAAGATGTAAGTCGCCTACAACCCTACAAGTAAGTAACAAAATTAAGTTCACTGCAGTAAGTTATGGCATACTTACTGCATTGCGACATAGCTTGCTTACTTGAACTTTAAAGTGCACTAACACTATATTTTGAGGTATCCTTAGACCTGAATAGGTTAGAAATAAATAACCAAATTTATCTTTAAGAAAAACAGACATCAATGTCAGCTCAATCTTTCTGTGTCTCTGTACCTATTCAATCTGTTTTCTGTGTCTCTATTCTCAATCTGTGTCTTTGTATTTTTTTAACTATAAGCTGTGCCCTGCGGTTTTACCCACTTGGCTCCACTCCTGTTGGTCTTAGCGTGATGCTATATAGCCTATAGCTTCCTCGATAAATGGGCTATCAGCTAA
Organism: Colias nastes; assembly: GCA_907164665.1. Lineage (NCBI taxonomy): Eukaryota > Metazoa > Arthropoda > Insecta > Lepidoptera > Pieridae > Colias > Colias nastes. The sequence goes on along the minus strand of CAJQZM010023202.1, from coordinate 1,389 downwards.
CACCGAAATAATTTATCCAATCGGACCAGTAGTTCCTGAGATTAGCGCGTACAAACAAACTATTCAGCTTTATAATATGTACCTATTATTATAGATTAAGTAATTAATTATTATTCTTATTCCATACTAAAGATAACATAATTGAATCCTGCGATGGTTCGTTGGACAGCACTGACGAATTTTGTTCAATTTCGATTGAGATGCGAGAGATAAATGAGAAATAAATTATCAGAGGTAATTTTGCATTAGAGCAAAGTCACTGAATTTATACTATGTATAGAAATGTTATTATATTCCATCCTAATTCCTATCCTAACTTACCTTATATTATAATTACGAATCTTTGTGAGTGAGCAGTCATATTTTTCGCGAAAATCTGCAGCTCTTCTAATTTTAATCAAGTACCTACCTACCAATCTAATAAAGCCTCTTACAACATGAGTTGTAAAATTATGATGCAATGATAATATTTTCAATAGAGAAGATTGAACTCACACCCGGTGCCTGTCTAGGTCACTAACCAAGGCGCCACTAGTCACTATATACCTACTATATACATATAATATGTATACACTTGGCGTCGTACAGACGCTCTATCTCCCCTCGTTTCTCAGAATTATATTGTTTTGTTGTTTAAACTCAAACTCAAACATTTTTGTACATATTCAATTAGACTGCTTTTAAACGCGACACATTTTTAGAATTTTGGGCTCATTAGATAGCAATTAGGTACAGTAACTTCTATGTAACTTTTATCACTACATAGTATAAAACAAAGTCGCTTTCTCTGTCCTTATGTCCCTATGTATGCTTAAATCTTTAAAACTACGCAACGGATTTTGATGCGGTTTTTGAAGTGAAAACTGTGAAAACTTCTTTAGCGGCGTTGAGCACTTTTTCTGTAATGGGTATAAAATCTTAAACTCGCGTCAGGACACGTGACCTGATCGAAAAAGCGTAAGACGTAATATCAAACATGCTCAACGTTATAAATTTATAAAGAATAGAAAAAATTCGATCACGAGGCGGGACTCGAACCCGCATCCTTTCGCGCCATTCCGGGGCGGATGCCTGACCAACTCAGCCACTCGTGACCCGCCAGAGCAATCGAATTTATTCTATTCTTTCAGTTTTATGTGTCTGAAGGGACACACCGCGCGCCATCTATTGAGATGATTAACAACCATTTCAACCAATATGAAGCACTTTTCAGTGAATACAATATTGTAACGATGGAACACGACCTTTTTTGTTGAATTTATATTTTTGGTTTTATGGCATTCAAATGCTTTATAAATATAAATTTATAAAGAATAGAAAAAATTCGATCACGAGGCGGGACTCGAACCCGCATCCTTTCGCGCCATTCCGGGGCGGATGCCTGACCAA
>CAJQZM010023201.1:0-15736 GCA_907164665.1 Colias nastes | reverse complement strand
GTTCACACCATCATTTTTCTTTTTGTCATTGCGTACTAAGAACCCTGGAGAACCGCCATCCTGTTACAAATGACTCGAAATTTTGTGTCAATATCTCCCGGTCTATGTAAAAGCGTTGGAAAAACAAAACAATCTTGAGGAAAATCTTTCTTTTATCCCAAATCTCGGAGGAACGTAATATTTGTCCGTCAAGCCCTCCGAAACCTTCTAATATTGTTGCTATGGGCCCTTCTGAAATAACCGAATTGCTTCAGATAGCTAATTTACAAGGAATTTGCTTGTAATATTTCAAAAGATTTTGGAAGTTTTGCAATGTTTTAACTTTTAGCTGATGTTCTCAAAACGTGTTTTATTTATTTTGCTTGTTTCGATTATATCTCTGAATGACTTATAAACATATAAAGTATAAAATAATAAAAGATTACTACAACTCTTTGGCTATTATATTATAGAAACTATGTGCACATATTACTATGAAAAAAAAGAAACAAAGTAGAGATCATAACTATGCCAGTGTCCATTTAAATTCTAACCCAAACTCGGAATAGATATTAAAATATAAATAAGATTTTTACGTAAAATCGTAAGGGTCGCTGAATGGCATAAGTTACTTTTTATGCCGGAAAATGAACCGTTCCTTTGGGAGTAACTTGAGGATAACTTGCTGAGAAAACTGCTTTATTATTTCTTTTCTTTTCTATAAAGATTCACACAGTTAATATAAGTTATCTCTTCAACACATGAACATAGCGATTTTTTTAATAAGTGCTTATTCTAATACGAAAAAAATAATTGTTTGAACCGCTTCTATTCGTGTGCTGGGAATATTTCGTTCAAAAATTTTAAAAATAAAATACTATTCCATCCTTTTGGATCGTATAACTATATTAGAATTTATGTTTAGATATTTATTAAGATAGAGTTCATTCATTCCTTTAAGATTTTATCATTATCAATACTTAAATTAAAATATTTATAGGCTCATTCCATCCATTCAAACATTCTAATAAAACAAACGAATTGAACTTCATACAACTGTATTAATTTTTTTATGAAGCAAGCTGCGACCAGGCTTGCATCGGGGAAAGTACCACAACTTCACAGAAGATGCACACATGTGAATTCTGCTATGTACACTCTTAAAAGAGTATATGGGCCCTCCTTTTGCAATATTTCAGAGCTGGTGATCGTTTACCATCAGGCGAATCACCAGCTCGATTAAAATATAAAAAAGACACTGCAAAGGTCCTCAAATGATTACCAATGACGTAGCAAACCGGGTCAGTAAACTAGTAAAGCATACTAATACGCTTACTATATTGGATTTAGTGCCGCAGTACGACGCGCTCCTGCGAATGCCATTTGGCTTCCTATGACAATGCGTATCATGTTAGTTTTTCCCTCGGCTTTGCGTTCATTAATTATGGGATTATCGAAATTTATACGTGACCTTTTTTTAGGGTTCCGTAGCCAAAATGGCAAAAACGGAACCCTTATAGTTTCGTCATGTCCGTCTGTCCGTCTGTCCGTCTGTCCGTCTGTCACAGCCGATTTACTCGGAAACTATAAGTACTACAGTGATGAAATTTGATGGGAATATGTGTTGTATGAACCGCTACAAAAATATGACACTAAATAGTAAAAAAAAGAATTGGGGGTGGGGCCCCCCATACATGTAACTGAGGGATGAAATTTTTTTTTTCGATGTACATACCCGTGTGGGGTATCAATGGAAAGGTCTTTTAAAATGATATAAAGTTTTCTAAAAAACATTTTTCTTAAAGTGAACGGTTTTTGAGATATCAGCTCTCAAAGTCGTAAAAAGTATGTCCCCCCCCCTCTATTTTTATAACTACGGGGTATAAAATTCTAAAAAAAATAGAGGTGATGCATGCTAATTAACTCTTTCAACGATTTTTGGTTTGATCAAAGTATCTCTTATAGTTTTTGAGATAGGTTGATTTAACTGTAATTTATTATATTTGCTGCTACGGAACCCTTTGTGCGCGAGCCCGACTCGCACTTGGCCGGTTTTATGTAAAGATTGAAGTCAAGTATCTAATCTACTTTCGTTTATCTATAGATGCTAATCAGTGGATGAAGGGAATAAGGTGCATGTAATAAATATTCGTTTTTTTTTTTTTCGGAATAAGGCTCAGTCTTCGTTTTATAGTTACGCAAATGACATAATATTTCGTGTTGGGAATATTCCTCTCCATTATAAATTAATCAACTTGATTATAATTAATATACATTTTCAAAAGACATCAAAATAAGTGTCGTAACGCTTCGCCAAGTCTTGAAAACTAAAAGAAACACGTCAGGTAGAAACATAAGAAATTAAAATACAACTAATTAAGAATTATTTTTATCATTATTATCTATTCACTACAGATATAAGTATATTAAAATGCAAAGTCATCATCATTAACATTTTAGTCTATTTATACAAGTTATTTTAGATTCCATTTAATGATTATATAACTGCTGAACTGATGTAACTTACAAGGCTACGGTGCTACGGATTCGCGTGCTACGTCAAATGCTACATTATCTACGATTGCCTCTGTGCCGTCTATTACGTATTTTAGATACAAATTGAAATTTAATCTCATTAAAACTGAAGTTTATAGAGAAGATTATTACAGATAAAGCTATTAATGTATGTGTCGTGGCCATATCGTAAATTTGCTCATTTCATGATATGACTGGCCATTTCACGAAATGGTCGCATTTCGTGAAATGGCCAATTTAGTTTGGCCACATCATGATGTGGCTTGAGCAGATCAATGATAAGAAATCGTTTCACGATATGGCCAACTAAACGCGCGGTTTTTTCATGAAATGATCAAAATTATTTGATCATATCGTAAAATAGTTACATTAATCATTGGTAGAGGCGCTGCAAGCTCTGTGTTTATGTGATAAGATGGCGGCCGCTGGCGAAAATTTAATTATTCGCAGTTAAAAACTTCATAATTCGTTTAATAACAATATGAAGAAAGTCATAGCAAAGAATTTACGACGGTTCGAGTACTATGGAAAATGTGGATATCTTATATGTATTGAAGAAAAAATGCGTCTTAAATAAAATAATTTAAGACGCATTTTTTCTTTTAGGATATATATTTATATATCCTACTTTAGTATTATAATTGTTTGTTTTTTAAAAAGCGATCCGCTTCTGGCACTCGCCGGCCGCTGCCGCGGCACGCTCGCTTTGCTCGCTCGGCTCGTGCGTTGTTTATCAAAGTCTAACCTAACCTAACCTAACTGTTTTTTATTGCAAAAACGATTCGCTTCTAGCATTCGCCGACCGCTGCCGCGGCACTAACTTAAATGACATTAAACAAGTTTTTAGAATATTCTGAATTTTTTTAATATTTTATGGACTCTTTATATTTTATACGATTTGGCCAAATGTGGATGGCCAAATCGTGAAACGTTGACGATTTAACGATCTGATCAAACTATGTTGGCCATTTCATGAAATGCGACCATTTCGTGAAATGATCGATCATATCATGAAATGACCAAATCTACGATATGGCCACGACATATGCATGAAGCTATATTAAAACGAAAATAAGTATTAGCAATGAATTTATTGACATATTTGTTTATTTCCCAGTGTAATAAATTAGATTCAATAGACAGCATCACTCATATAAATGATCTGCTTCTTAGACTTTCAAATTAAAACAAACTTTAATTTAATCGCTATTAGAGTAAATAAAAAACAACATCAAACAAACCGGAATTACATTTCACACTAGTTAGATTAATCTTCATAAATATTGCAACGGTCATTTCATTACTCACGTGTCCTAGACAGGTGTCTTTCTGCAACATTAAAAAAACTTTTACAGTCTTTCTAAACACATAAACAATAACAAGCAATTTCTAATCATACCTTCCACATCAAGGTATTTGTAAAGCGACCACTTAGCATAATGACTACCTTTTATAGCCCTAGCCACGTAGATTGACTATTTGTCGTACCATTACCATGACATTGCCTAACAAAGAAGCTAAGCTGATCGATTTTTTCAGCTGTCTTCATGGTGATAAATTAATAAAAGTCTTCATAATGTAGAGTCTGGGTAAATGTGTAATAAAAATGATATGTTTCGTGATTTTTTCGTAAGAGTCTATTATTGTTAAAATAATCATATCAACGCAAAACTTCAAACCGACAGATATAATTGTATTACTAATTTCGTTCATAAAACTAATTCATTTCAAACTACATAATAATATGTACTTTCCCACACTAATCATAATGATAAAAACATTATTTTAAGTACAATGCTATTAAACGAAGCACAAAGTAATTTATATAAAGCGCTATATAATTTTAAAAGCCAGCTCGAAGTAACAAAGACGACGAATAAACACGCCCTTTGTGAGTAAAATTTTATGAAAACCTCTAAAGAATTTTCTTTTCTGTTCAAGAAAATCAAATTAAACCTTTCATAACAACTTTATCGACATCAATAAACTTCGTTTATAGAAGAGGGAAAATTAGATGCAGCATTTGAATACAACGTTACAGAGAGGACATTCGCTTTGATGGCTCGATGCGTATTGCGTCGTAACGGACCTTGGCAGTTCATTCTCTTTTATTTTACGAGAGCTGCGAGACCAAATAAAGCAATTATTGCATTCAATCGAGACGTTTCTACCAATGCCATACATTGCTGTTTTTGTTTCGCTATGAACTGGAATTGATCGAAGAAAGAGGAATGTATTGCTTGCCGTTTGATAGGATTTTTAAGGTAGCTGCGGTGAACGGTGAGGCCGACGGGCGCCTCACGTGGCCGTCTCCCGGTCGATAGTACATGCACGACAACTGTTGCGCCATACTCCATCCCTGTCACACGGAATAATCGCCAACGCGACAGACAGGGACGGAAGAAAGGATTCGCGTATTGCATGGCGCAACGTTCACGCACTCGGCCGTTTCACTCCATCTTACGTGAGCAGCGTGGGTGGGACAAGGACGCGCGATGCGGCACTGAACGCTCCCAAAATGCCACAAAAGAGGTCGCTTGATGAATAACAATGCGGACTGCGGGTAAGATGTCCTTATCGAGCTCGAACTTTCATAGTAAATTTATTATTTTACTATGAACCCCATGTACGCTCGTAGCGGATCAGCTCGTAGCGGCTCATATCGTAGCGTGCTCCGGAATCTAGACCATTGACCGGCGAAGCGAGGTTCACAGATTCGGCTCGTATTCAATTTTAAATGGATCTTTAAATCCTCATTCCCTTGCAGAGAGTTTAGCTTTGTGCTTGTGCTGTTTGTGTAAGAAATTTGTATCTGATTTGCTCTACGTTGCAGTAAAATTTTATGTAAATGATAAAACTGAAGTAGCTACGATAGTATACAAGAGTCTACGTCAAAGATATCATATAAATGCGTTTCACTTGGCTGCATTTATTTTCTTTTGTTCATTGGATACTACAGTTAATAAATATTTTCAAAATTTGATCTTTGTTCTCAGTAAGTTATCATTTATCAACTGTACATAATTCGTACATAATTTTTACATGTTCACGTTTTGTGTAACAAGCGAGTAATAGACGCTGTATGTTAAGAGTTATTCATAATTCAAGCGAGTGAAATGTGAATATTAATGAATAAATTATGAGGCGACGAAGCTCGTCGAAGGAATTGTTATTACGATGGCAAAATGCTGAATTGAAATTACTCGTCGTGTGTAAATATTAACTTGAAACATGCTTAAATTTATACAATTACTGATTGCCTGTTTTACATGACATCCTCTGTTTCATGATCTGATTTTAACTAGGTATATGTATTTCTCTTTGTAATTTAAGGCTACGGTTCAAGTATTTGAAATACTTAATAATTATAGGGTAAATGTAGGGAAATAGGAAAGGTAAAGACTGACCTATTTTAAAAACATTAAAATTACAGTTTTCTTATAATTTTCACTGCTAAATTTAAAACTTAATAATTTATATTGTGTATTGTTTATATTTATTAAGTACATTGTATAACACTTATGTTTTCGGGCATACTCTACAGTAGAAATTGGTTCTCGTGTCCAAAATTCAGTCATGAGTCGAATGATGTCAAAAACATTATTCATACTTACCTACTAACCTATAATATACTTGTTATAAAGAAACATTATATTTGATGCGTACAGCGTAGGCACATTATATTATGCTCGTATAACGTAATGATCTCTTTTTCCAACATATTTTCCTCCATTTCTTAACCTTCAGGTCTTTTTATCTATCGAATAAATAACAGACGAAAAAATACACATAATATTTAACTCAAATAGAGTATTTGAATGAGAATAAAGATCGTTGTGATGTTTAACCACTTGGAAATTCTCATTTTGAATGATAAATCGATAGATATAAATTCTTCAGACTATTCAAAGGTATCACAATAAGACCTAACAAGAACTTAATAATATTAGAGAATATTATTTTTTGAAGTTTCGTAATATTGTATTAATGAAGCTCGCTGCTACATGAAAATAACTAACTCAAGGTTTATTAGATAACATTTTATCAGAAAATATTAGATTTTTAATATTATGAATACAGACTAGATTTTTCACTGCTTATATTGTTTAGTTTAGTACTTTGATAAAATAATGATTTTGCCTGTATATTATAGGTATATATTTTATAAGAGCCTTGTAAAATCTTAAAACCATACCTCACTGGGTCATGTTCTTCGTTTGTAAGATCAGATAAAATTGAAATAATAAGATATAATAAAATAACATTTTATTCTTTTAGAATATTTCATAACGGGGTTAAAGAGCAGCCTTGGAGGCTCGAGGGATCTTTTATCTGGTAATAATTTATAAGAAAGAATTTCCAAAGATTTTCGCACTTATATTTTTCAAACCTCCTTATTAATTGACAGACATAGTTAATAATAAAAACTTAACTTAAACTAGTTAATGTCGTATATCCCTTCTCCATTCAGCTTAAACCGGGACAAATAAATACTAAATTATGTATTTTTACGAGACAATTTATAAAATCAGTTTCAAGTAGTTTTTAAGTTTATTTTTTTATTAACAAAGTAAGAAAAAAATGAAATCTGCCTTCTTTAGAATATTCGTTTTAGAAAAGATAGTGTCAGTAGCAGTGTGTTTCATATTATAGCTTTTTAATAGGTATTAGATCATCACCAAAATAAAGTAGAGATAGATATGAGATGTAGTCTGAAAGTGAGTTAAAATCACAAATTCTAATATCTAGTATATTAAGTAAAAATAATCTATACTAATATTATAAAGCGGAATAGTTTGTTTGTTTGTTTGTTTGAACGCGCTAATCTCGGGAACTAATTTTCCGATTTGAAAAATTCTTTCAGTGTTAGATAGCTCATTTATCGAGGAAGGCTATAATAGGCTATATTATATCATCACGCTACGACCAACAGGAGAGGGGGTGAAACCGCGCGGAGCAGCTAGTATACAGTAAATAATAGTATTCCAAAAATTTGACGAAACTTAAATAAATAACCCCCGTTAATAAACCCATCAACACTAACATTAAAAGATATTGTCGGTAAATGAACCCATCGATTTGTAACATAATGCTTCTATTAGTCTCAACGGGATCAACGCTCGGTTTGGGATCAGGTGCAAACGGTTTATTTGTTGAGGTTTTGTTACCAGTCTTGCTATTAATTAGGTATTAATATGTATATCATTATTTAATGACAATGTTAGGGTTTTATCTATACAGGTACAAATATAAAACTGTAAGTTACATCACAGATAAAAAATTATTACCAGGTTACCTACATCGTTGTTAAATCAAATATCATGCATTGCTATATTTTGAAATGCTGGATTTGTGTCTTCTCTAAAAACAGAATGCATCTTTAAAACGGCGCAAACATAATATTTTAAATTTTAAAATTTTAAATAAACAATTATTGTGGTTATAGTATGAGTCAAAACTTTTGTTAGGATATTTTGTTTTCTATTGACGTGCATGTTTCTCCTTTTATGTTTGTTATTGCGTTTCTTTACACGGAGAGGCAGATGAATTGACTCCGGTTGTCAAATAAACTTCATATTTACATGTAGTCACAGATGTGGTTCGCAAAATATGTTGCTGCTAAAGTATAACCATTCCCTTAACCCAGAAGCGACTTAATTTAATCAAGAACTTGGAAAGAGTTTAAAAAATACATAAAAGATGAGCGAAGAATGCTTAATCCTGTGCGGAGTTGCGCGAAATATTTAACTTATATTAAAATATGCGGGATTACTTATAGTTTTTTTAAAGGTTTATAATTACAGTCAATTAGTATAATTGCTATTTATATTTTCATACTGTTTGAAACTGAATAAGTAAATGCGTCAATTTACCCTACAAGGGTTTTTATTGGTAATTTTATATGGATGAAGTCGCAAATGTCAACATGTAACGTTATCATATTATGATCAATATCTTTGTATCCCTTTTTACGAAAATTGCACGGACGGAGAAGTATGAAAATTGGCAGACTCATGTAGAGAATTTTATGTACAGAAGGCAGCGAAGGCAATGTACGGAATGCTAATATTTTTTTTCAAATTAGGCATGCCTAATACATTAAATCGATAAAAAAATACACGCACTACTTATTCTGCATTGCATGCATACAATGACACATTTCAACATATACCACATTTTTTCTGTTTACCTATGGTTATGGTCAAATAAAGACCACTCGTCTATAGTTTGGAGAGGTTTGGAGTATAGGGACGTTATAACAGAAACAGTGGCATATCATTGGTAGCCTATCAATCGCTACAATAACTGCAAGACACAACTCTTTCCGACTCTTAGACAATTTTTTCTACTCTTCCACACACAAATGTCATAAAAAAGTTACCATAATCCACAATCGTTTCACGCGTACATTCCCCGCGACAAGGCATATAAATATCCATTACAACACAGTGTAAGATTTGTAGCGGTTTTTGGCCGTTCTATCACTTCCCTTGTTTTATTTACATTAATATTTGTTGGAGCTTGAAGCGAAGAACATTTTTTGTTGAAATTGCTCGTCGGCGGAGCGTGTGTGCTGTTTCTCTTGTATTTTGTTTGTATTATCTGCGATGAATGTACGATTAATATGTATTTTACGTGTGTACGTTTGTGTATATGCACATAACTTATAACTTATGATATGTAGCTTATGAGTATCACATTTTAACCTAAGGTCGAATTTATCTACTTAACAAACAAACAAGCAGATATACCTGAATACTTTTCCTTTTATAGTATCAGTAGGAACCTATTCGTTTTTAATACGGCTGCAAGAGTAGTTATAATAACTTATCCCTACTAATATTATAAATGCGAAAGTAACTCTGTATGTCTGTCTGTTACGCTTTCCCGCTTAAACCTCTCAACCGATTTTGATGAAATTTGGCACAGACAATTTTTAGACCCTGAGAAAGAACATAGGCTACCTTTGTTTTTATTGCGAAATATGTACCACGGGCGAAGCCGGGGCGGACCGCTAGTAACAAATAAAATTTATTAGTTAGTACAAGTACTAGTACAGTATTATATTCTCTGTGGTACAAGATAAACCGTAACCATGCCCTCCAGCATATAAGTATTCCCCTAAAAAGTTTTTGTAAATTAAATTGTGTTTTGCGTAAGGCGTTCAGTATTCCTTATCATATTTCCTACAGCCTCCAGCGACCACGTATCTTGCTGTCCTCTCGGGACGTCCCTTCGGAAATAGACGAATATTTTCTTCTATATTTCATACATAAAGTATAGAATTTTATTTTTATAGCGTAAGAGTCAAATATTATGATCAATAGTTTAATTGAAAACTGTGAAAAGAATGACATTAGAGATTATGTTTATTATTTACCATTATGTTCATTATGTTTGTCATATAAGTATATATACATAGTTAATAATAAAAACTTTTTTCCTAATTTACAGATTGAGTGCGAGTCGAGTTGCACGAAGTAGGCCAGCTCGCATCAAATAAGGCATAACACCATCACAGAAGATCAGCGTGAAATAGAAGAATACAGTGTACACATTTATAACCTATATACCAGCCCATCATTTTATTCTAGTCATCATCTTTATTACTACGAATTTCAAGAGCTTACCATTATATGTATAAAAAACCCAAAAATCAATTATTTTTATTTCTTTTATCAAATAATCTTCTAAACTTCTCAACGTTTGAAATTGTTTTTACTAGTATGTAGCTCCAACATTCCTATTAACATCGACTCTACATTTTATTATTTTTACCCTGTGTCAAGTCAGGCAGAATCAAACTAACAGCTAGTTTAGTATACAACTATTATTGTGGCGTTATAAACAGTTATTATTAACTTATTGTATGGTATAGATAATCAAAATTCCCCTAATAAAGAGTGTTACGTGCCTAAAGAGATCGATAATTCAGAATTATAATACATTGACGTTGATAACCTCGATACATCCGCTTTCACAACGCCCTCTCGAAGGCTCTGTAATTTCATATTCATCAATTATTCACCTCCCTCGATGTGAGTCGATGATATAGTGCGATGAAAGCTCGCTTCAGTCACAAAGTTATAAATTCCTTCAATATTAGAACAGAGAATTTTTGCTATAATATTATAGAGAAATTTTAGAAAGAATTCGTCCTGTTTCTGAAATAGATGTAGCTTGTGTTACTCCTTCTAATGTTGGCTACTTTTCCGTCAGTTGAAATTCCATTAACATCAATCCAGCAGTTTAGACTTTTGAAGATGCACTGAAATAAACCGTTAGATAGATAAACATTCTAGGATTTATTTTGATGTAGGTACCTGTAAGTTCTATGTACTAAGTTCTTGTGAATTTAATAAAGAGTTATCATATTTACCTAAGTTTGTTTTATTAACTCAGATTGTAATGTCAAGAACATTCAGACCAGATTTTTTCATTTGCTCATACGACACCCTCCGAAACAAAAGTTTTCTTTCTAACAAAAATGACTCCAAGTTAATACGTGTAGAGTATATTGTTCCATATTCTTTCTAAACAGTATGTTTCTGAAACACATTAGAATCTGAGCCGCCGCGAAGGCTGTGTTTAAGGTTGTCGCTTGCCAAATATATGTAATTGCAACCCTTTGTCTAGATATTTACTTGGCAGAAACTGTGCGGCATAGCAATTTTATTACTTACCAGTGTCTCCGCTAGGCCCGGCCTTATATTTTATGTGTGAAAATATAGCGAATGCGCCAAATTGCTGGCGAAGATTACGTCATCGTGGGATTAGTTTGATACATGTTTTAGGCTTATGGTTCTGTAATGAAGGTTTGGGAGCTTGTTAAAATTGATGTTATGGAGTGATGTTCTGAGATATTTTTCTCCTGTTTTTTATGTTACTTTATTTTAAGTGTTTGTGTAGGTATCTCTCCCGTTTTTTTTAATTTTATTAAATGCTAGTTTAGAGGTTGTTTGTGTAATGTATGGATCAAATAAAGAAATTTAATGAAAGCGGCAAATAACGCTGTTGTTTTGCAAATAGGTAAAAGTTTTATTAGGTGATATACAAGTCCGTGGTCAATTATTTTTTAATGTGCCCCTGAATCATTATACTACTGTGCAGAATGAAATATGTATTTTAAAAGAAGAATCTTTTATGTTTAATAATTTATATAAAATTAACTGTCTAGGTTTATATCTAGCAGTGGCCGTCCTACGGCTGACATGACGACGACGATAAAGTTACACACACACAGACACACAGATAAAGTTACATCAATTTAATATTTCTCATATAACCTTACCAAATCTTCAATTATATACTCGATCCAGTACAACACTAGTTACCTACATAATATTATATCCTTCGACCCAGTACAACACTAGTTACATGTTATATCCAAAACTTTTCTTAATGCAATGCCCATAATAATCCCATACTAAAAGGTCTCTAGTTAACATCAAAGTCGTTATGTATGATGTATATTTTAATGAGTAACATGGCCTTGCCCTAAAGGGAATAAATAGCGAGATACCGCATATAATGTTACATTTTATGTGGTTTATTTGAGCTCCTTATAAAATGTATTAAACGAGAGCATGTGGTTTATATATTGGGTGGTATATTTTGTTCTTTTACCGTTTTAGCGTATGTAGATTTAATTCTTGTTTCAATTAGATTGGGGTACACAATAATATAAAATAATTATATTGTGTACTCCAATAAAACGTAAAAATATATACTACTTTATGCGGTATACCTATACCTAGTATAAAACTAAGTCGCTTTCTCTGGCTCTATGTCCTTTTGTTTGCTTAAATCTTTAAAACTACGCAACGGATTTTGATGCAATTTTTTTTAACAGATAGAGTGATTAAAGAGGAAGGTTTTACTATATAATTTATTAGGTTTTAGACAAAGCGGGCGAAGCCGCGGGTGGTAATCTAGTAATATATAAAGTAGAAAACAAAATTTGGATATACCTACTGCGTTGAGAACTAAACGTGAATCGCAAATTAGCAAGTAATTAAACGCAATAAAAGAAACAAGAATAAAACATCCTTCATAAATTGCATTTGTTTTATTTTTCATCGCATTCATATTTTATACGCAGTAAATTTTGTATAAAATTGTAAACGCAAAAACACTTGGGATTAATATTCAGTAAAAAGATAATTAAATTACTGAAATGTACAGTCGGGAGTTATAATTCTGTAGAACGAAGGAGTACAGACAGAATTTTATTTCTATTGAATTTGGACAAATATAATATTATGTATAAAGTTTATATACGAATAAGAGCTTAACATAGAATATTTTTAATTGATGAACCTGAACCAATTTTGATGAAACTTGCATTACACAAAAAGATTTTGAAATTCACTGTAGGTACAATACAGTTTGCAGTACTCAGAGTAATTAGAACATTCCTACTTACTTAGCTTGTACCTGTAAATATCTACATAATTATATATTGTAGGTACTAGCTTATCGCCCGTGGCTTCGCCCGCTTTGTCTAAAACCTAATAAATTATATACTAAAACCTTCCTCTTGAATCACTCTATCTATTAAAAAAAACCGCATCAAAATCCGTTGCGTAGTTTTAAAGATTTAAGCATACAAAGGGACATAGGAACAGAGAAAGCGACTTTGTTTTATACTATGTAGTGATAAGTATCTGTAAATGTATTTAGTACCAACTTACTCACTTTCATAACATAATATCAGCTCTATTTTCCGAGCAAAATAACTAGCGGTTACTACAGCAAGTCATGGGCGTAAATCTAATAACAAAACTCTTCTGAATTGAAACAAATTTGCGAGTGGGAGGGAACTTTCCGGACGAAATAAATAAAGCAATTTCTGCTGCTGACCGTACTTAATAGAATAAAAGTGACATAACTAAATTAAACGTTAATTACTCGGAATGAAAAATGCGACGAGTGTTTATGAATAGGCTGGACGACGCGCATGCGCTTATAGGACATACCAAAAATATTATATCATTTTGTTTTATATGGATACGTACTTCAGCCCCCGTCTTCACTCGCGTGATAATTTAATATGTGTTTTAGCCAGATGCGATAAGCCGATTATTCTTAATAAAGAAAAAGTTTGAACGCGCTAATCTCGGGAACTACTGGTCTGATTTGAAAAATTATTTCCGTGTTAAATAGCCCATTTATCGAGGATAGCCCATATATAGGCTATATATCATCTCGCTAAGACCATCACAGGAGCTGAGCACTGCGGTTAAAAGCGCGGAGCACAGCTAGTATAAGAAGAAAATACATACATGATTCTGCTAAGCTACGATTTTTCGTCTACAACAGTTTGAAGTCTAGAGCTATCAAAACATATCCTGTGCGAGTTTTACTGGCGTTCAGAATAACCGAAAGTTAGATGACAGCAAATTGAATACAACCCGCGCCCCGGGAGTATTGTGCCTTCCGTCCAATTCACTGGGGCAGAAGGCAGGCACTGTAGCGGTTACACTTAAACTAAACTAAACATAGAGTTCAAATTTTTAACACATTTTTAACTGACCACGTTAATAGGCATTAAATATTTTATTAGATTTTAGCTTAGTTGCTAGATTTATCGAGACTGAGCAAATTAAATATCAAAAAATAGCGGATGTTTGTCACTACATGATGCATATTTTTTTACGTATAGCTAGATTGTTAATAATATACTTAACAGATTTGTTTCAAAAACATCCTCTTTTCAGTTGTCTGTGAATAGATTTCAATAGAAATATAAACTAAAAATGATAAGTTTCTAATCCAACAGTTCATACACTTGCTTATTACTTCATAATTGTAAAATATATTATTTTCACATCAATTTCTTTGCAATTAATTTAAAATATATCAAGGTTTGTAGTTTCATCAAAATTCGACTGTTCCTTGTCCCATACATTGCTCTACTATCCAAAGCCTTCGGTCCATCCAAATACACTCGGTTGAACGTAGCTGGGTTCTCCAAACTTTACACATTTAACTTACAATATGGAAATAAGACGTACCCAGCATTATTAAATGCCAAAGTTCTGTAAGACAAAGGTTCTGTTAAGAGCTAACGTTATAGATAATTAATAATTATGGATGTTGTACCTCAACGAAAATTTTATAGAATATTTAAAATTAAACCTATTTATAATACACTAGCTTTGCTCCGCGGTTATACCCGCAGTGCTCCGCTCCTGGTGGTCTTAGCAAGATGATATATAGCCTATAGCCTTCTTCGATGAATGTTCTATCTAACACCGAAAGAATTTTTCAAATCGGACCAGTAGTCCCGAGATTAGCGCGTTCAAACAAACAAACAAACTCTTCAGCTTTATAATATTAGTATAGATATTATATTAATCACTGATACGTATCTAGTACTTTACTATATCCTTAATATGGTAATTATTACTGGTAGGTTAGGCTTGATGGTATAAGAAAACAATTAATTTGGTAGTTTGTAATTATGTTGATTGAAAAAATACTTATTATCTTGAACTATTAATTCACATTACTTTAATTAATAGTACCATAAGTAATCATACGTTCAAAAACATAAAGTTTATTCACTATCCACAAATGTTATTGTTGTCCAAATAAAAAACAGTTAACTTGAAGAGTAATTTACGTATGTATTTATCTTATTTTAAATTCCATTACATAATTGATACTGACAGTACTTTATTCAAATAGCTCTGAGAGCAATCTTAATCTTTTTGATGATAAAAAGAAAAAGAGAGATACGTTATGTATGGCCGATCTTATCGACCCTTGTATCTCGGCGGAGATCTATGAAGCATACTTAGACGTAACTTTAGAGTTAAGACAAAGTAGGTATTTATGATGCAGCTTCGAAACCTGAGTGCTTTCGAAGATATTACAGATTTAAAAATTGCGGGACGTAGCGTTTGCGGCGGTACCGGCCGGCCGCCATTGCACCCGTCACCCGTGCGAAGCCGGGGCGGGTCGCTAGTTAACTTATAAAACGTTAAGCTTTGAATACTTTTGACTGCCTGTTTGAGGACAGAGGAAAAGAGTTTTACGTTCAAATTGAGATTAAATGTATACTTGTATGTATATTTAAATAGTTTAATGGGTTTGACTTATATGTATTATAGTACCTAGCTGTTATAAAAAGGAGAGATCCTTTGCTCTATTTCTAACGTGTAGAATAGTTAATATTATTCCAAAAAACTAAGCGAAGATACGTACTAACTTATTA
>CAJQZM010023200.1:0-11966 GCA_907164665.1 Colias nastes | reverse complement strand
TGTGTGTGTTTAGTATGGGTAGAGAAATACTTTGTTAATAGATTTATTCTTGTAACAGTGATTTATTGATACGCGAAAGTCTACCACTGTTTCTTACATTTTAGGTATGGTGAACACATTTTAGAGTTGAAACATCTGGCTATATAAAAAAAGCAATTTAAAATTAGAGCTAAAGCTCCTCATAATATAATATGCATAACGTTAAACAGTGAAGATATTTGCTCCTCAAATCTTAAATTAGGTACAATTTAAACAATTGAAATTTAAACATTCAAATATGAATTTTACGTCTATAAGTAGGATTTCAAACCTATTTGTAACTAATTATTATTATTCAATTAAAAACAAGGACTAATAGGTACTCATACAAACTTAATATACGTAGGTATTAGAGCAGAGCTAGTTAACTCAACGGCTCTGGGAGTGCAGTTAATACATAAAATAATAATAAAAATAAAGCGTAATCGAGCGAAAATGTAATTGAAGTAATATAACTCGGTCACCGTTAATGCCATAGTCAATATGAGCGAATCCCGGTGGATTAGTCTATAGCATTACTAATGGTATAATCTCTATTGGAGCTACTGTATGTAATTTTGTTTGCTATTGCTGGATATAATTTGAATGATTTCTAAATTAAGTTAACAAGCTAATTCAATAATGTAGAATGTATTTACTAGTTGAAAATGATGTATTTTGATGTGTAACTTCTTTTGGTGCGAGAGTAAAATTTCAAGGTCGCGTCATGGCAATGCCGTCACGTCATGGAGTAAGGCGACGATTTTGGTATCTTTGAATCTTGCCAAAGAAGTTTCACCTCGCACACGCTCTTTTTTTTCTTTTACATGAAATCCTCTTGCTGTATTATTTTTTCAGTCCAAGTTATTTATTTAAAGTTTATACCAGTATGTTTGTATGTGTTTATGAGTAGATCAATAAGTAATCACTCTATCAAGAATATCGTTACTAAGTAAATTATAGGAAAATCAATAAGATATGTTGGTATTAGTCAATAAAAACCCAATTGCACGTTTCAAATCGATAAACTTTATTAAATTGAAAATACACGAGTTACACGAGTCTTGTACAAGTAATGTCCGCAGAGAAGAGGAAGCTTAGATAATATAGCAAATGCATGTAAAAGTCACCATAGATTATAAAAAGAATAAAATCTGCTGGTAAAAAATACCTATAACTTTATTAATAACCTTCAGGACTTCAAAATAACATTTAAAACAATTGCGTCCGGATTGGCCGTACGCAAGGCTCATAGATGTCATTACAGTAGCGATTCAATTCCACCGATGGTCTGTAATGTTGATGAGGTATAGTTACGGTTATCGTTTCGAGCTTATTTCTAATGATGTACCTTCTGTTTTCCGAGATATGTATCGATTTTTATAGAATAAGTTTGTAGTTATATATTAATAGATCTCGTTACTATTTATTCAGGGACGTACTTTCGTACGTACTTTCAGGGACGTACATGGAAGTTATTTTGTAGTGGTTTTCATAATCACGAAGACTTTCAATAGTCTTCATCTATCAATACGTAAAAACAAAAGTATAATCCATTCTAATAATAGTATCGGTTAAGTTGTGTTATTGATATAAAAATACATGTCAATACATTCGTAAACTAGTCCTTTTACACAATATAAATATCATTGATCTATATATATAAAAATGAAACCCGTTTTCCTTGGTCACGGCATCACGCGTGAACGGGTTGACCGATTTCGATAATTCTTTTTTTATTATATTCCTTGAAGTACGAGGATGGTTCTTATGTAGAGAAAACGTAAATATGTATCACGGGCGAAGCCGGGGCGGACCGCTAGTATTAATAAAATTAGGGAAAAACTGGACTGAAACACAAATTGCCTTTAGATTATTTTAAAACACATGATTGAATGAAAAAATGAAAGCTCTTCATTGTAATAAAAAGTTTCAGGTAATTTTAAAAACAAATAAGGTAGACAATAGATACGACATAAAACACATTGAAATCAACGCAACGCGTAAAGATATTCCCCAGCTATTTACCACCGGTGGTGAATAATTATCCCGCCATATGTAAATGTGAACAAGAAATTCCTTGCATGGTAAAATTTTATTGTAATCAGTCGCGATAAGCGAGACGGTGCCACGACTATCGCACGCTACCGGGTATCCTTGTAGGCTGTTCGTAGGCTGTTTATAGGCTGTTCTTATTTGTAGGTAAATATACTAGACTAGCTGTGCCTCGCGGTTTTACCCGTATTGTTCCGCCCCTTTTGGTCTTAGCGTGATGAAATACTATAGCTTATAGCCTTCCTCGATAAATGGGCTAACTAACACCGAAAGAATTTTTCAAATCGGACCTGTAGTTCCTGAAATAAGCGCGTTCAAACAAACAAACTCTTCAGCTTTATAATATTACAAGTTAGTATAGATTACCTGGCTTTACTTGAGTTTATTATCTATTGTTACCACTCAAAGATATATCTAATTATTGGTATGTAATCTGTGAAAATTGCTTCAAAATCTGTATCGGTATTATATACTTTTATTAATACTTTGCTGCTATCTCACGTTACCGAGTATGGGCTTGTAGGCTGTTCTAGTTTATAGTTAAATATACTAGATTACCCTGGCTTTACTTGTATCTATTGTTAAAACTCAATACTTGAAGAGGTAGATATCGTTTTGAAACATACTCTAACTTTGCAACAACATCAGCTGTATTGTAATAAACTTTAGTTAATACTTTGCTGATATCACACGCTACCGAGTTCTAATTTTTTTGTAAAATATACTAGATTACCCTGGCGTTCCTTGACTTTAATATCTTGGTATAACTCCATATTAGGAGAGGTATTTATTGGGTATCTGAACCGATTTGAGACGTATTCAAACATTTAAAAATTACAAGTAATTTTGTACGGATGTATAGTGATATAATTTTTGTTTAAAACATGGCTTTAGAGACGCACCGTAACTGAAATTTTATAGGTATTTATTAGGCCGATTGTTATTGTACTATGAAAGCACACATAGGCTTCACATACTTGAGTATATATTAAACTCAGTACCACTTAGAGCCATTCTATATATACCATTGAGAGATATATTTAAAAAGACAAAAAACATGAAAATTTGAACTGATTTATTTGATATTATACCTTTTATAAAGCAACTTTGCACTATCACACATTTCATACATACTAAAAACTAATCACCACTCACTTACCGTCTATTAACCGCACAAGGCTCACCTATTTAGCACCTACACACATACAAACAAAATAAAAAAGCAAAAGTGTCAAAAGTAGCAATTCACGCGTTAACACAATGCAGTGACCACGCCGGAGGTCAGAGAGACCCCCAATTTGTTATGTAAATGCATCTTTTGTGCGACGCCAGCCTCTGTATGTATTCCTTCCCTTGAATTTCACAGGTAATTTAACTCGTTGGAAAAGCTAGCTTTATTCCGGGATTAACTTAAGATAGTGTTGGTATTTAATACGGTATGAGATGAGGTTCTCGTAATTATTTTAGTGTTAAATTTATGTAAAATGTATTTATAAGTACAACAAATAAATACATTATGTAATAATACATAAATAAGTAGATAGTAAAAAACTAGACAGAAATTAAAAAAAAAGCTTTAGAGGCACTTACTGAATCTATGAACTGTGTACTAAAATAGGAATAAGTTTGAAACTTAAAAGAGATCGTAGAGCTATTTACAATATATATTTTTTTATTATTATCTATAATTACATATATAACAAAGTCCTAGCTCCTTATATTGTGTCCATGGTGTTCTAAATTTTCGATGCGATATATTTTATAACCAACAGTAAGTTGGTCATAAAATATTAATATAACTTGATACTGAACTGCTCTAATATAATAATTACAAAATTATCTCATAATTCATTTTGTTCCATGTTAATATTAATACATTTTAATACATGCATGCAATTTATTTAACCTGTCCAAAACTTGAACAGTCGTTCCCAAAAATCAGTATCGCTACCAAAACATGGATCACACGAAAACTGCCGCAAAATATCTGCAGTAGGTACTGCGTAATAAAATGAAACTCGCAGGTCCATAACTATTAACGCACGACTAACAATCAGCTCAATCAATATTCATTACAATGTATTGAATGGTCGATAGTGAAGCAATGATGCAATCATTGATTTCATACCAGTACAGGGAGGCTGTTAATATGCAGATTGCCTGGCTCGGCTAACTGCCCATTGTGATGCCCGCCTGGATAAACGGCCGGAGATAGGAATAAGATTCTGTAACTACTTTATTAATGTCAAGTGGTTTAGAATATTTTGACGCGTTTGGGATAAAAAAGTGTTGTAGTAAGATATAAGTACTATACTAGAGTTACATACTAGCTTTTCGCCTGCGGCTTAATCGTCGTTCCTCTTGAACCAGTCTATCGCAATGTCTATCGATTAAAAATACCACAACAAAATCTGCTGCGTAGATTTCTAGATCTCAGCAAAGGGACAAACATATAACGACTTCGTTTTATACTATGTAGTGAAGTACTAGTTGTGACGAATAATACCTACATAAAACTATACATTTTTTTGACATTAAAATATCACTAACCTACATAGAAAAAACCTATCATATAAAAAATGATTTTCAGCTACAAAACTTTCATATAAAAAGGAATATCTTCGAAATGAAAGCCTCTATTCACACCAACGTAGTTCAGAACTATCTCGACTGAATAGATTTTAAATAAAAACAAAATACATTGAAATGGGTTCGTCCCTTTGAGAGCTATGATGCATCCATATAGATATACATACGGATTACGGACAGATACAAACTACAAGTTTAAGATAACACAATTTTTCGAAGTAAAATATAGGTATATTAACTATGTAGGTACTCCAGAATACCCAATTTAGTACCTTCAATAACATACAAATAATTTAAGAAATTAACTTTTTATGTGCCTCTTTGAAATGCATTGATAAGAAATAACATTTCATAAGACCATTGAAAATAAATCGAAAGAAAACGTCGTACATCTATACTAATATTATAAAGAGGAAAGGTTTGTATGTATGTATATATGTATGTATGGTTTTCACTTTTCACGCATAAACTACTGGACCGATTTTGATGAAATTTGGCACAGATCATCTTTAGACCCTGAGAAAGAACATAGGCTACCTTTTATTGCGAAATATGTACCACGGGCGAAGCCGGGGCGGATCGCTAGTACTTTTATAATTTTAAAATACTCACCAGTTTCATGTTACAACAAAAAACCCATTTACGCTTGTAAAATGATTTCAAATCGTAAATTACAATATTTACACAACAAATGAAACGTCAAAGTGAAAATATCAACAATACTTTCCTATATTGTGATGACGTGGCGATAATAATGTAGGCGGATATTGGAGCCCCTTCGGAGTTCGGTTTAAATTTGCTGACAGTTCTGTGAAATTTCTTATTATTCGAAAGTGTTATGTGGTGAATGTGGTATGAAATAGTTTCATGTTTTATTGTGTTTTAGGCTTCTGTGTTAATTGATCAAAAAGCTAAATTTCATACAATAACTAGCAAACGGCAAACGCTGTTCTGCCTTACTCTCATTTAGGGTTATGAAAAATAGATGTTGTCTGCTTCTCAGACCTACTCGATATGACACAAAATGTCATGAGAATCTGTGCATCCGTTTCGGAGTATGGTCATTGTGACATGAGAATTTTATATGAAATATAGAGAAGACAATAATTTGTCGCTATAATTATGTTTATTGTAAAAGAATAAGAGAAGTCATAATTATTTTATGTAGAGCATTGTAAAATTGTATTCGCTGAATCGAAAATTTCTCGTTCTAGCCAAAGTTTTATTCAAAACCAGAAGTAATGACAATACGCACAGATCTTGGCTAATAAAATATATTGATATGCATAAACCAATTCCGAAAAGTTTAACATTCCACTCTAAGAAATGAATCTTGGCGGGATTTTTATATTCAAATCTTGCGTTTATTTGCTACTTCATTCATCATGTAAATTGTTTGAAACTCCGAAGCGAATACGCGTGAAATTATTCGCCGAAAGTCTTTTTAATTTCTCGAGAAGTATTTAATGCAAATATTTCCTGGTGTAAATTTTAATCGCTTAATTAATATGCTAATGTACTGTTTTACTTATTTCGGTTTTGCATCATAATATTAATTTGTATTACCTCATTTAGGACTTTCATACTTTGTTCTGTTTAAAATACTGTATTGTATTTTGTTAATTATTATATTCATATACATTAATTAATTATGTATGATTTTACCTAAGTAACTGGTTACATCTATGTAGTAATTTTATAATATATACCTTCCTTATTGTACCTCCCTCCACAGTTACCCTCCAACGTTAAGTTTTTCTAAAACCTATCTTATGCACCATTCTTTCAACGTTATCTAAAACTAATTTAAAATCTCTTTATATTTTATCATTTCGTTAATATTCTCCTTATTTTTTATCATTCAAGTTATTTACATACATATTCAATATTATTTTTATTGAATCTTCTTCCTATTTTACATAACAATTATTAAAATTAATAGTCGTAACAGAAACCATTAAACTCCCCTTACTCATCCGTCAGCATAATTCTTCTCGTTCCCGTCTCGTATTATAATTGAAACAATATTTTCTAGCAATGATATCATTATTATTACACTGATCATTAATTCTTAATAAATCCATTTTATTTTCAGATAGAAATGTGATTTTGATTTGTGACGATAAATTTTTGAAATATTAAAAAAATTGAGTTAGATATCGCATATTCAGTTTACTTATTTCTATTTAAATTAATACCTATTATAATGAATTTCAAATACTTAGATAACAATAATAACAAAGTACTGGTAACATAAACAGTAAGATCAAATTATTGACGAATTCTAATACTTGTCTAATAATTATTTTACTTTATACTTTAAAGTTGGTAAATTATTTATTGAAATTTTTTCAATATTATGATTTACAATATGTTGTATCAATGTTTCTTCTGTATCACGTCTATGTTCAGTGTCATATTCTTTTAAATAACTTTATTGCATTTCAAACTAAAAGTATTTCCATGTATCGTAGAATATTATTCAAGATAAGTGTAACGTGAAGACATTAAAACTGTAGAGCAGGTTCACTTTAAATTAATAACGTCGGGAATATTTTATTTTCTCTAATATTGAAATTTCTATGGAGTGAGATTTCAATGATTATATTGTTTTTTATTAGGACATATTCTTTCTAGTAATACTTAAACAAAAATTACCATCATTTTATACATAACACCATAATTAATATATTACAAAAAATATCTATATTGTTTCATTTTGTTAGATTTAATTCTTGCAAATAAATACACTTCTAATATTATATTTGGACTAATAAAATTAGCTTAACAGCCTAAGTATCCTAATATTTCAGTTAAAAATAAAATAACATAATATGAAAACCTACGACTTACGTGATTTTCCCCTATATAATTAGGTCCAATACAAAATAGAGTGCAAAAAACAAATCGCCCGCTCAATATACTTAGATAAAGACGCCATTCGAGCGAAAAGATACGTATAAAGAATTTTCAAAGGCAAGAGAAATCCTCCGATTTATCGTCCAAGATTGTCCAATAGACAACTGGGCTTCGTAAATAAACAGTGTTTGTAAAATATTGCTGCAAACGTTAGAGGGCGGGAAAATTTGCCAATAATAGTGGTTTTTATTCTATTGAATGTATTTTCAACTATGGAGCAACTATGGAGTTTCTTGCCGGTTCTTCTCCATAGTTACTGCTTTCCGAATTATTAAAAATATGTAATGACGATTCTAAAGTGTTTCTAAAAGAAGTCTAATTGAATAAATAAATGTTTTAAATTGAGTTTGAGTTCATTATTTATTTATTGTAATAATAACTTGTAACAATCACTATTTATAACTTTTTACATAAGTTATTCTTCATATAACAATCCTAATGAAAATCTTTACCCAGAACTACCGTCACCTCAATATAACTATTATCTTCAATTATGAAAAATCTTTCTTCTGCTTGTTAATGGCGAATCGTTTTCACTAAACTATTTAATTATTTATAAATAAATAAATAAATAAAATCTTTATTTTGCTTTAAACATGGTATTCAATGGTGATACAATTATTATTAATAAAGCACAAACATGTTCAGCCAATACAAGCATGCAAAAATAATTATCATAAAGGAGTTAATGGTGCGTTCGGGTTGAAATTTCCATGAACTCCTTTATGGTATAGAAGTTTTTTTCATTAAGCCAATTAAAAAGATGCTTTCTAAATTTATAATCATTACACGTCTTTAAGTTATTTGGCAGATGATTGAATATTTTAACGGCCATCCCCACGCAACTTTC
This sequence comes from Colias nastes, assembly GCA_907164665.1. Classification (NCBI taxonomy): domain Eukaryota; kingdom Metazoa; phylum Arthropoda; class Insecta; order Lepidoptera; family Pieridae; genus Colias; species Colias nastes. The sequence continues at coordinate 3,535 of CAJQZM010023200.1, read as the reverse complement.
CCTGTATTTGACGATACGAGGGTTCTCTCGTAAAATTAATTTATTCGGATCCCTTCGTGATCTCGAGTTTAGTTGGGAGGATTCTAACAACAAACTACTATTTCTAAAAACAAACATACACAGTTCAAAAATATATAAACAAGGTCGGGGTAATAAACCAAGCTTTTTAAATAAGGGTCAACACTTATTTATTTTATTTATTTAACATAATATTAATTCTTAGATGATATAATTTACATTGATGCAATCATAAACTCATTCAAGTTTTTCTGTGCACCATAAGCCCACCAACCGCTACATATGTTTATTGTTAGTTCTTAACAATGTATTTATTGTTAGTTCTTAATCCTAATGAGGGTACTTAGAAAATTTTTAGTGACGAGCGACATCGGTAATCTTGCTGGCCGTGTAAACATACAGTATGCTCCTTTCGTGAATCTATAATTTTGTATTATTTGTATTTATATTTAGATAAAATTAGTAATAAGTTTTTATTATTTTATGAATGAACAGATTAATTATATTTTAGAGTTATTAGAAGGTTTTTTTTTTTATAATAGTTTATTTATGTTTACTAAAAAGTATTGCTTTAGTTTGAATTTTAGATTTTTGTGAGTTATTGAATCTCTTAAAGATATAGGTAGTTTGTTGATGAGACAGGGTACCATATAATTTAACGTTCTCTTCCCGTGAAGGTTTGTAAAAGATGGAAGTCTTAGCGTAGCGTTTGTGACGCTACGAGTTATTATATTATTATGAGGCGTTTTTTTAATTTTGTTTAAGTCAATATTAAAGAATTCCTCTTTTAAAAGTGTTAGATTAATTTTTTCATGTATCGGTATGATTTTACACAGTTCAAATAATTTACGATAGTCATTTTTATATTTAGCCTTGATTTTATATGGAACGATCGTTTTAAGTAATCTTAATTGGAGTGTATATATTTTATCAAGATTGGTCTTACAAGTCCGTCCGTAGCTAGACAATCCATAGGAGATTATTGATTCGGCTAGTGATTTGTAAAGCAATAATAAAGTTTTGTAGGGAATTTTGTGTTTAATTATCGAAAACTTAGCCAGGATACACCTCAATTTATCACACACTCCGTTAATATGTTCTTGCCAGTTCAGTCTGCTATCAATAGTAACACCCAGGTATGTTTGATAATCTACAATATCTAAAGCGTTACAGTTACAATGTGGTGAGTTATTAAAATTCTGATTTCCGTGCAAGCATTGGTGTTCGTGAGCTATTAGTCTGGGTATATGAGAGCTTCTGTTCTGACTAGAGCTTATGTACATTAATTTTGTCTTATTCTCGTTAACAACTAGACCTGCGTCATGTGACCATCGTAACAATGAGTTAAAATCCTCTTGTAACTTCTCGAGTGCTTCGCTTACTTTGTTACCAGCAGCAACGAGACAGGTGTCGTCGGCAAATTGATAAGTCTCACTGTGTTTAATGACATTTGTAAGGCTATTTACGTACGTGAGATAGTGCAATGGCCCGATGACCGAGCCCTGCGCAGTGCCCTCCGTAGCAATAACAATGTCACTAGTCGCATTACAGACTCTAACAGTGTATCTTCTATCGTTGAGGTAGTCCGAACACCAGTCCAATAGGTTGCCTCTAATACCGCTGTCATGCAGGCACTCTAATAGTCTCTCGTGACAAAGCGTATCAAACGCCTTACTATAGTCTATAAATACTGCTAGTACATGTTTTTTGTTATTTAAATGTGAATGGACGCTGTCGGTAAACGCTGACAGAAGTTGTGTTGTGTTCTTGTTTGGCCTAAATCCATATTGATGATTGGTTAAAATTTTATTATTTTCATAGAATTCATATATATGTTTGGCAATATATTTTTCAATAATCTTATCAATAGTAGGCAATATTGTTATCGGTCTATAGTTGGTATAATCTGTTTTTGATCCCTTTTTATAAATCGGTCGGACAATGCCGGTTTTAAGCACTGATGGGTAGCTACAGGTTTTTATACATAAATTAATTAAATTTGTGATGACTGTTTGAATTCTTGTACATATTTTTATTAAGTCACAGGCTCTAATACCATCGATCCCTGGGGCTTTATTATTGTCTAAGCTCATGATTATATTTTTGACTGCATCAGGCTTCGCGGGTTTTAGTCGCATAGTGACCTGGGCCGAAGTTTTGTATTGTGATTTATTAAGTAATGGCATTGAGCAGTTAGGGGTAATATTTTTTGTGCTATTTTTAAAAAATTGTGCAAAGTTGTTTGCAATCTGTTTATATGACACGTTAGTTTTTTGAAATGCATTATTAATAGTATCATCAATCGACCTCTTAATTCTACCAGTGATTCGATTTAATATTTGCCATAATTGTCTAGTATTATTCCCGTTTGCAATTATTTCTGATTTGTAATAATTATTTTTAGTTCTATTAATTAATTTATTAGCGTAATTTCTCGATTTGTTATAATTTTGCTTTAATATTAGGTTATTAGGATCTTTTATCCATTTTATAAATAATGTATCTCTATTCTTGCAAGCATTCGTAATTTTCTTGTTTATCCAATTATTATTGCGATATGTTGATCGGTTTTTTATTTTAATTGTGTATTCAGATTTTTTATAACACTCCCGAAATTTTGAATTAATAAAGTTATATAATGTTTCTGGACAGTTAGTATCATACAATTCCTCCCATTGAATTTGCTCGAGATAGTTAAGAAGTTTTGTATTATTAATGCAAATCTTTTCTTTGGTAACATCCTGTGTTCGTGTTCCAATGCAAGCGAGTATCACCGCGCGATGATCGGCCAGTGTAGTACCGAGTGCCGCCGTGAATAGGTCTTGTGTGCGGGATCGTGCAAATATATGATCTATACAAGATTTACTTAGTTTGCCATTATTTAATTCTAGTCTAGTGTGTACAGTGATCCCGCATACAAGGCCCATTTCATATAACATGTTGTTGTATTTATGCTTTACAGGATTTTCACTCTTAAGGTCTATGTTAGTATCGCCTAGTAGATATAATTCAGTGGTGTTAGTAAATTTTTTAAGTGTACATTTCAATTCATCAATAAATAAAATTTTACTTAAGTTAGGCGGGCGGTATACCGCGCATATGTTGGCAGTGTAGTTAGTGTTTGTGGTTATAGAACAAAAGATGCTTTCAAAGTATTTTGTTTTTGCGTTTATAATATTACATTTAAGATTGTTATTGACATATAATATTATACCACCGCCTTTTCTATAGTTACGAAGAGCTTTGTACATTCGGTAACCGCTTATTTCATATAATACACTATTATTTTCTGATACATTAGCCTCTGTTAGAATTACAATATCGATGCATTTGTTTGATTTACTTAAAATTTGTTCAAGTGCGGTGAAGTTTTTTATAATCGATCGTATATTAATATGTATACATAATAAGTTGAGGTGACTGTGAGGAATACAATTTAAAAAGTTATTGACATTACTACAATCATTGATTTCGATTATATCATTACAAAAATTAGCCATTTTTATAGACAAAGTTA
>CAJQZM010023199.1:0-28639 GCA_907164665.1 Colias nastes | reverse complement strand
GACCCGTCCCAGTCGCCCAGCTCCGACTGGAGCAGGTAGCTGGCTAGGAGTGCGTGTGTCACCGCCGAGCACGGGAGGCGACCTGACACATGGACAAGTTAGAAAAACAGATAAAAGTTGTGTTTGTTTCAACGCGCTAATCTCAGGAACTACTGGTCCGATTTGAAAACTTCTTTCGGTGTTGGATAGAACATTTATCGAGGATGGCTATAGGCTATATATTGTCACGCTAAGACCAACAGGAGCGAAGCAATGCGGGTGAAACCGCGGAGCACAGCTAGTTAAAAAATAGTCCACACAATTGGCATATAAATTTTTATCTTAGGTTTATCTTATATATAAAATTCTCGTGTCACAATGTTAGTCTGCATACTCCTCCGAAACGGGTGGACCGATTCTCATGAAATTTTCTGTGCATATCGGGTAAGTCTGAGAATCGGCCAACATCTATTTTTCATATGTACCACGGGCGAAGCCGGGGCGGACCGCTAGTTTTATATAATAACTGACACAGACTAAAAACTGTAATTTTACGTAGTATTGCAGTAAATTAAGAATTAATGTTTCTGTTATCGTGTCCGTTATAATTTTTAAATGATCTGCTAAAATCAAAGGAAAAAACAGGAATTGACTTTGTTTCTTGTCTGTATTGACACACGCTCTTAAAAATAAATAATATAATAATAAAAACGACGTGTGGCACTCGGGGACTGCCGCGGTAAAGCTATTGCATGCTATGCCTTTGTAGCGACACCTCGCTCTGAATCGCGCAAGCGAAATTTTTTCGCTACAGAGCTATATATATACAACTTTCCGACATCATCCATTGAGGCCTTAACGGCCGGCCAGTCGAGTAGACTGGTCGAGAATTTTCCCTTTTTCGATGGAGGAATTCCACCTTCCTTCCTCCACACCTTCAAGCCACACCTCCGCCCGTCGGAGTGGGGGAGCGTGAGGTTTTTCGTTACGGAATTTCTCGATTCGGTCCCCGCGCTCAAGGCCCGCGATAGAAGCTATGCAATAGCTTAAAAATCTTTATTGACATAATAATAAAGGTAAAAGTAATGAACGCTTCGGCTGCTGAACTAATATAATACTGTGTCGTTACAATCGAAATTACATTCAATTTATAACTAACCCTTAAAACATTGCATACAAATAAGTCTCCCTCCCCCACTCACCATCTAATAGATCCTTCCTCACGGCCAGCACGAGCTGGTACCTGGTGAGTTCCTCCTGCAGCTGCGCCGGCTCCGGCGGGTAGAATTTCACCGCGAAACGCACGTACCACGGCTCGTCTGGAATACATTATTGAGGGTAGATTGTTAGATTGTTAATGGTAATATATACATGAAAAAAATAAAGAGATTGTGAAATTTCGTTATGTGTAAAGCCATCAGATTTGTAATAAAACAAACCCTATATCCAATAGATAAAATTATTAAATTGCTTTGAATAAATGTTTATATTTTTTGCAATTACATTCATATTTCCAATAAGTCGATCATTACAATTTATAGGCAGAAAGATACACTGTGAAAATGCATAACAATTACCAAAACTACAACATAGAAAAGTGCTTATGGTGTCTTAGAATGTTATAAAAGCAGATTCAATTTTAACTACAATGCACCGGCAGCATTAACTTGTACTATAGCACAACGGCGGCACTAACTACTTCAACACACGACGGCGGAACTACACTGTTGTCTCCAACGGCGGCACAACTTCAACAATGAAATCTGTTTATAAACATACGTTTTATCATCTTAGAGACGCGTTTCTCCGGGTCGATCCACGCCCTGGGGTCCCCTCGGTCTTCGAACAGCAGCCCAAAGTAGTCCTTCTCTTCGAGATTCAGTTCAGCGCAAACTTTTTCCTGGAGCTCGTGCCCGCGAATTTTTCTCTGTAAAGTACAAATTGTTTCGATTATAGGTATAAGTTTATAGATATATTTTGTCTGTGTACCGATTTATCCATACACAACCACGATTTTAGAAGTCGTGCCTAAAAAATGGAATTGAAAACATTCCATCAATTAAATTGCAATAACCAATCAGTTAGTCAGTCAGTCATACTCACATCCACATCCAGCGCCATCACGGATCCGTCCAGCAGCTCCACGTTGACCCGTGCGAGGTTGCCGCGCCGCTTCGGCGACTCCTTGTCTTTCGGCTTCTTGTCATCCTTGCCATCCTTGGCGTCTTTGCCATCCTTCGCCACGCCCTCCGGCATTGTGCCGCTCTGCCTTCAACACCTGGAAAGATACAAAGTTAACGGTTAAAATTATAGGGATAACAATTTATTCAATTATTATTAACCAACATTCTGAATTCTGGCTTAACTTGCTTTCTATAAACAGTCTTAAATATGACCAAGTCTTGTTTGATAACGATGAATAAACCTTCCGAATTCAAATAACATATCGTTTTACCTCCCCACATAATATACGGCGTAGACACTGTATTTTTAATAAAAGTATAAAAAGTATAAAAATCTTTATTGAAAAAGTATAAAATAATACATTTAAAATTTGGGGAAACTAAAGCCTAAAACAAAAAATTCTACTAAACAAAGATAGATTTAGGAATATTTTGGATAGTACAAGACCAAATGTAAAGAATTTTAATAAAAAAACTTGTACTGAATGTTGAGTTGTGTGTAACGATCAAAAAGGACTATAATAATATTGTAAAAGATGACACGCACGACAAGTTAACCAATTTGGTTTTGAACAGGAAATCTGACAAAGGAAAGACATAAAGACAGGCATTTCCTGTATATTATCATTCTTATCATTCATAAATTAACTACAGAAAAATACAATTACTGCTTTACGTAATATGCATTTAAAAAAAGTTAAAATATATAGGCATTTAAAGTTTTTGAAAAAAGACTGCAAACACGAAAATTGTCTCTGTATTTATTTCTAAAAACTGCATTTATTACATGGCTACGATGATTTAAATGTTAAATTAATAATTTTCCATTAAATAGTACCACTGTACATTTGCTATCCAAATTCTCAACCATAATAAATACCTCACATCAACTCCCACATCTTTATTCGCAAACATTATTAAAGTAAAAAATTATCAAAACAAGCATAGAAAATTATTATCATGTCATGAACGGTAAATAACCACTTTGTAAATAACGGTTTCATATGTTGTGTCTAAAGTTGTTAACAAGCAATTATTTAATTTGAGACGTTCAATTAAATACGTATACAGTATAATTTACGTATGTGGTTGAATATAAGTTAATAACTATTTAAAATTATTATTGGTCTAATTAATAATTATGCACCGTAATGACTTTTGTAAAATTGTTACATTATAAAGATTAAATAAAGCGAATATTTGACGAAAAAAAATCATAAAACACCCTTGATTTTATCGAAGTTCCGAAGAACAAAAGAATCTGCGACTTTCAATGGTGATACAACATTATCTTTCAATTACAATCAACATAACTAAATAATATCATAACGAAATATGAATGACCTAAACTATATTTCAAAATTATAAATACTCCAAATTTCCCCGTTAACGTTCCTTATTAAATAATGCAATATGTATTATACAAATTCACTACCAAACAGATAATACAGAACAATCTACACATTCAAGCTCAGAATAACAAAATTCCAGTTCTCATATCTAATAAACATTTCAATTTAATGTACCTTTAATACACTCCAAGTCTCCAAGCAAAGTGTCGTACGTGACCAACATTAAATAAACCAATAAATTGATTACACACATTACATGAGCCATTGTGTTCCTATTTGGGACCATCACTCGAAAGAATATGAATGACAATAGGCTCTGTACGGCCTAAGCTATTGTTAGCATGCTAGATGCTAATGTTCAATTATGCCTCTTCAGTTATTATAACATTTATCTTCTAATATATAAAATTCTCGTGTCTCAAAGTTAGTTACCATACTCCTCCGAAACTGCTTGACCGATCTCTTGAAATTTTGTGTGCATATCGGGTAGATTTGAGAATCGGGCAACATCTATTTTTTATACCCATAAGTGATAAGTGTAACGCAGAACAACGTTTGCCGAGACAGCTATAAAAATCTGTAGAAACGAAGGTATTACCACTTTTAACAATAATAGCTGAATTAAGCCATTCATAATGTAGGTAGGTAGAGGCCTTCAGGAATTAATACTACACAAAGAAATAAAACGAAATGTAATATGTTGGAATGGGAAAGTGATCCGTAGGGAATGATCTGAGTAAATAATATCCAGGCCAATATCCCGGGTAACACAAGTAATTCTATACGAAAAGGAACGTATGTACCGTACGTAAAGGAACGTAGGAACCAGGAAATACAAAATATAATATATAGAGTGTATACGCTATCGTTATTGGTAATTTTATAATTCGTGATAATGGTTTCAAAAGAAATGTAGCTGAGGACACAGCCATCTGATAAAATTTCAAGTGGTCAGTTGAATCTATTTTAGGATCTTTAAAGCAATTGATAATGACCTTTATTAAGAAAAATTGTGCAAAATTGGCGAATCAATTACTGGTAGTTAATAGTAGTTAACTTATTAACGCAATCAGTTACCACGTGACTCACTACATAGATACCTCTTGTATTATCTATGTATATTGTTTTCATTCAACATTTTGAATTTTGATTCATTGAACATCTTCACAGTGCCGAAGTCAAGTGGTTTAGCTTTTAGCCGTCTTGAATGAGCAAATTCATAATTTGTTGTCTAGCGGTTTTGTGTTTGATTTTACGTAAGCGTTTTTCATTCAGAAATTTACCACGGTCTCTGTAAATATTAAAATAAAAGTCGATTTAACCCTTTCATATTTTTAGTTTCTTTTACTGCAAACATGAAACTTTTCATTCAATTTTATGCTAATTATCTTATTAATTCAGTCACTCTGAATGAATAAGATAATTTTGAATAGGATAGTCAGAAAAGAGATCAACGTTTTTATGAATTTTTTTTTTATTTTTGAAGTGAAAACTTCTTTAGCGGCGTTGGGTATAAAATCTTAAACTCGCGTCAGGACACGTGACCTGATCGAAAAAGCGTAAGACGGATGGATATCAAACATGCTCAACGTTAATAATCAAGTTTTCACTTCTGCCGGCACTCCCGGAGTGCAACCCGTCTTTTTTTTTTATTTATAAACATCAACAATATTGCAAACACTATAAATTATGAATATAAAAGTATTTTAAGTTTAAATTTGTACCTACATACTTTTGTCACATCAACATAATTCTTTATCTAACACTACCCCTTATCCCTTCTATCATCACAAAGGGCAATTCTCATGCTCCCTACGTACCTTAAAACCCACTCGTTCCAAGCATTATGGTCACTTATGTGACCTCATGGCATTGGCAAGACGTGGCCTTAATAGACCAATTGACCGGCGACACCAGCCACGTCATCTTTTATTTCAGCAACATATAAACTACTTTAAATTTAGACGGATTTATATCCCTATTGATATGAAGTACCTTGCCATTTAGATGGTCATCTTCTGACATGATTTCATTTACTCCTATGCCATAAGTATCAGACTATTCAAAGATACTTTAACAAATTGACAAAAAAATCAAAACAGGTAATTACGTCATTTCTTGACTTATGATTAAATATACTGCTTCATGAAAGAGTACCTAAGAATTTTCTCCTCTTAATATTCTAATTGAAAGGAAAACTTCTAAAAGCTTCTCTGTAAAGTACCGTTACATCACCGTTTGAGAGCGTATTCAATTACCGACTATTAGCAAAGTGCAGTAATTGACTTACTAGCCACATCGCCTCCTCAATGTTATTATTGATGAGAATTGATGAACAAGATATTTTATAGATGACCCTATTCTCCATAGAATTATAAACGGACAAAATTATAACCTTCTTTGAAACAACCAGTCTTTATTACTTCTCATATTTTTAAAAGGTCCATTGGATAGATGCCTATAAAATAAATTCTCCCGCAGAAAAGTTCAAAAAATTTTGACTGTTCGTAAATAACAATCAACGTAGAACACACATCGTTTCACATCATCCAAACATCCAGACCAACATGACGCAATCTTGTCTACATTAACAGGATATTTCAAACAATAACCAGCCGAAATGTGGAATGCTCGATTGAGTTTCCTGTTTTAAATACTGACCGTGCTTCCGCTGCTTTTAGCGTGATGGACAAATTGCCATCTCAACTTGTTTATAATGTGATTTATAATGAGTTTGATATATGCAGATAGATAAAAGGGTATGCGTAGAATCAACAAATAGTTTCAATGTTTGGTTGTGTAGCTTTGATGTTAATGATTTCCTATTGAGATGAAGTTTAAGGAAAGTTGAAGTATGGAAGGAAAGAGGAAAAGATAATTTATTAAATTGAAGTTATTTTTAGACTACTATTCACACATATCTTTAATTCATGAACACACCTATCCCATTACAACATAAATAATTCTAGGATTAGGATCGAGACTGTCCCTATTTTACTCTTTTTACCGTGTAAAATAATACAAGGATATTTTTTGTGAAAGAAATTTCAGCAATCACTCTTAGATTACTGAGAGGATATTTGATATTATTAACTAAAAATAAAACAAAGGCTAAATTATTAGGCACTAAAATGATGTGCTTATTAATTGTATTCGAGCTGAAATGTATTTCTAATTTAATAGTTAGCATAGTTAAAGATATTAAAACTATTCAGATTTTGAAGACTAGATGAATCATGGAGCAAATATAGAAATCGATCAATCGGATTTCCTTCCCTGCTATAATGCAGATAGTTTATAAAATATGTAGGTTTATTGATACCACGAAGCTAATATAAGATGAACTATCAAATAATGAATCCAGACATGGGCGGTTGCCAGACTGCAGCTAGTGTTTGATTCATTACGATTCAATTTTCCTTTCGTGAGAATGATTTCCATAAATTAATGTTTATCGTGAAAATAGTAGATTAGTAAATGTGTGTGAAATAAACAGTCCGTATGAATAAATCTTTAAATGATAATCATTAGATATAATTAACACAACATAATATTTTGTAACTATAGATATGTAATAATACTGTGTTTATAATAAAATATATTGCAACAGGATAAACAATTGAACAAAATCTAAAAAATCCTACAGGCATGACGTAAAAGCTTACGTTACGTGGAAATAAATGCAGTATTTACAATGTATTTCCCTGTACCCTCCATTTAGAACATCAGATGAGATTGGAATTTTTAAATAACTACCCGCATATGTTATAAAATAAAATACCATATAAAAAATTCTCCCATCTCAATCCACAAACATAAACACTATATAAATGTTCACATGGCGAACTGCACAATGCGTTTCCGAGCGCAGTCAGGTGTGAAGCGTGTATAAAACGGTGGTGACGTCACACTATTGTTATAGTGTAATCGTTCAGTTGAACAGTATATTGTGCTTTAATATTAACTAGCTGGACTAGGTACCTACTGCTGTTTAATTGGTTTTTATTATCTATAGTAAAAAAAAGGCATGCAGATGACTTGTTATGTTTAGTATTCATCTCCGCCCAAACCACAAAATAGTTAATAGTACAGGTACTGGAATAACGTAATCTCACTGAACGCTTTATTTATAGCCAAGTCAAACACACGCTTTTTACATCCAAAAAGACAAATTGGCGATAATCCCCTGTACCTATTATAAGCCAACTAAACGGATACTTTATTATATCGAACCAGAGCCATAGAGAAATACAAACACTTCGTCTCCAAAAATCAACCACAACGCTCATCAGTCACTACAATTTCTACTGGCATAACCACCTCACAAGGCAAACAAACAAAAATTCTTACAATAATATATAGACTACAGTTTACCAAACAGTTTCAAACATGCGACGATTACTCAAAGTAAATACCATGAACCACAAAAATAATAAATAACCGACCACGTTATCTACGTCACAGGTAAAAAATCCAGGTCAATTGCTCGTATTACGATAATGGTATTACGCTAGTCCTCCCTGGCTTCGTGCGTTGATACGAGGTGTTATCAGGTATTTTTGTTTCTTTTCCTTTTTTAATTTACAATTTTTATTTGTCTCTTCTTGTGTAGTTTAGTTATTATTATTTTGTCAGATGCCTTGATAAATCTACAGCATGTAAGAGAACTCTTTGAAGCTAGGCTAGGAGAAGTTTTTTAGATATTTGCCTTAAAAAAGCACGTAACAAAATATTTCCACGTTCCAAATTAACCATATCTTCTCAATTCTCGTTGAAAAAATACCGTGCTGAATCAATTACTTTTCACCATTTACAACATCAATAGAAAAGATCATAAATACATGTTTTAATCGAAGTAATGTAAATATGCAGATGATACAATAACTATGCGCGACGTACTTACACGAAGTAGTTGCAGTCATTGACATTACCACAATGCTTTTTGATCTCGAGCCGCAGCTCTATAGCGAGCAATCAATACTATGGTTGCCATTGTATTATTTTTTCATATGCGTATAAGTACAAACATTTTGAATGCTTCGAGCGTATACCAAAATGTTTGATTATTCGTTTGAATGTTGGAAAAAGAATTACCGTATGTCTAGATCATATCATACAGATTGAAGACGAGATATTACATTTTTCTACCAAGCTTATTAGACAAAATATTAATAGTTATCTATGTGGCGCGTAAATCGCGTTTAAAATCCGTTTAAAAAATTTATATCTGTTATTTATTTACGTGCTACCTATATCTTGTTTTTCAAATTGAATAGGCATTTAGACATAATAAAACATATACCATCTACATCTATACAATTCTAAATCATACAAGGTCGTTATTTTAGTTTACTATGTAATATAACAACTAAATATCGTAAACGCATCGTTGTCCATATACAATACATCATAACTCATACTACACTCCATTCATAGTGCATTATTATGATTTATTACGAAATTAACGTCTACTGTTTTACTGGCATTTAATAAGTTAAGATGTTTTTGTTAAGACTTAAGGAAATTACATTTTAACTGAGCTTATGACCCAATATAACATCACGAAAATGATAAGTTCTTTCATAATATTTGTTTATGATATTTTATGAAAACCTTATTTGTAAGTATAACCTAATACGTAAGATTAGGATAAGATAATATTATGATCTTCACTTATAGCGAGACACGATTAGTATAAGCACAATAGAATATGAGAATTCTATGTTCCTTTTACAAGAATTCTGTTTGAATCAATAAGTCCTTACATTGATAACATTTTTATTGCTTGCAAATATAGATAATCACATCACATCACACAAACAACATAATAACATTAGCATTGTCTTCAAGACATTTACTTTAAATAATCACATCACGATAAACACCTAGGCTACTTTTTCTGCCAAGTATGTGCTTCGTTTTTCCTCATCTAATACGAAACATAAATATTGTAAGAAAAATACCGCTCCCTATAATACGAAGAATAAATTGTATACGAAAGTTTGTTTACGCATTCGTGTAGATACTTGGGAATACTTTTATTGGAAAACAGACTGATTAAAAGAAAACAAATATAATAAGTTGTTTTCTTAGACTAGACTAGATACAATTTTACATCGCAGTAAAAGATCGTTATTTTACTTCATAGCATTTATTTCGCGTGGTTGTTGTTGGTCATTGAAATCTATTAAAAACTAAAGATACGATTGATAGCAGTTTCAAAACTAGCTTTTACTGAAGTGTCCGATAAAAATCCAATTATAAATTTTGTACATATCGACAGGTATTGAAAGCATGAAATAATCATAGAAATCGAAAAACAAACATTCAAACGAAGCGCTACATCATCGACTCTAACAGCATATTCTCAAAATATGGCATCTAGGTATTCCATACACATAATATAAATTCTATTCTAAGCTCAGCTTCATAAACTGCTACATTAAAGTCTTTCGAATGTTTGCACCATCCCACACCATTCAAAAGGTATTCCTAATCAAAAGACAGACGCTTACCTATAATACGTAGGAACATAGGTTCCTACTTCCTACGTAAGGTAAACATGCATAATCCAGTCTTGGATACAATACATGTTTTTTTCTGTATTCTAATGCTGCACATTTCCATTGGAATCCGTAGGTAATGGAAGAATGTGAATATCAAACAATGCACTTATTAGTGTAATTTTTACGGGTTATTTGCTTGAATTATTCACACTTAAATACAACAAGAATATTTCAAAGTAATTGATGTATTACATTGTACTATCATTTTAAATTTAAATACTGTACTGTGAAATATGAAAGCAGGGTGTTCTTAGTTCTATAACACCAAAACTAAAGAATATTATCCTGGCATCGACATCGTATAAACCTTATCATGGATCTATTTACCTAACTTCTCCACATAATAATTAATAACTCACGACAGATAGACTGTAGACAGCATCATTGATAACTGATACACTCATTCTTTATGTAAGCATTCTATCAACCAAGTTATATTCAACATCACCACACAACGCAACAGAACATCCCAAATCTCAACCACCAATCTCAACAACCACACGCACACATGCACCCACACACACACGCACACATGCGCCCACACACACAATACACAAACACATTACACACACACACCCATACACTCCACACTTAACTATTAATATTTTGTTATAAACAGTTTATTTTTCTCATGTAGATAACCTATTTTAAGTTAAGGAAGAGCGGGTCCTCCTGACACAGGTTTTATATTAAACTTACTAGGAGGGCCCTACTACTCCATATTGTATGAAATTGAGAAGGGTAAATAAACAATTTTTATTTTTATTTTTATTTTACCAATATACCTACAGCCTACATTACAAAATAATATCTCCAACCAATACGCCTACAGACAAATCTCAGCTGACGGATCGATGTCGCAGTATCCGACGGGCGACGTCTCGCAGCCGTCGTTATAATATATTCATGGCTCTACTACGGTTTGTGAGCACAAAAGCCTGCGGGAAGCAAGGCCGCAAGTGGTGACACTTTGTAACGTGGCTGCGTTTTGTTACTTTTTGCTATAGGAATTGTATGCAGAAAATGCAACTGGGAAATGATTAAAAATTCAGTAAATTCTTGTTAGAATCCTTACCTACAGATCGAACAAGTTATAATACATTTACGATGTAAATATAAACCAAATAAGATTTACTGTCAGTTTATTCACTATTGTGTTAAAATAAAAGCTTTTATTAAATTCTAATAAACAGGATTGTCTGCAAAAAATATCCTGTAAAACACACCATCAAAACGTACATTCGTTGTACGATGCCTATTTGCTTTAGTCCCTTTTCCATATTAAACAGATCCTTATCCTTCCAGATCATTTCATCTTCCTCTCCTGTCCCACCTGTCTCCACACACAAAGCTTCAACGAGCACATACCAACCCTGGCAACCAAATGACGCCACCTTGCCGTGACCTCACGCAACCACCGCGCCCTAATAGCTTTCCACCATGTTACATTTGGAATTTTTTAAATTACATTTTCCATGAAACTGCACGACTTTTAATTGGACAAGTTTTTCATGGATTTAAATTATGAGTTATATTTTTATATGTATGTAATTGCAGCGCGAGCGTGATAAGTACCATGCAATGTTGGCACTTGCCTCAATTTTTATAATTATTAAGGGGAGAAATACGAGTTTTTTTTTTAATTTCAGAGTGGTGTGAATAAAAAAGAAGGTGTGAATCGATATAGGCGATAAAATTGTAACCACAAATAAAACTGTAAAGGCTAGAAAAGATTATATATTTTATTGTGACTAGTATTACGCGTAACATAGCCCTACTTACAACGGAATGAATGGATTTGAATTGAACTAAGCATGAATTTTATTGTGTTTTTCTCTGAATAGTATATTTCAGTAACAAGAAATCAATACCATGGGGTAATACACAATAACACAGCGACCTTGCGTTTTCTCGTGTGATGGACCACTCCCCTGCCAACACACATAGTGATACAATAGTGCTATTACGATTTATTGACGGTACTTGTGTCGTGTAGAGCCCTGTTTACTTTTGGGGTTAAAGTAAAGGGACGGACGGTTACCGTCTCATATCTTTTTGGTTAGGTACATCCATACAGTGACTTTTTGCGTGCTTGACATTACAGAAAGTTAAACACGTTGAAATTAAGTTTTGAAATTACATTATATTATTATGCATTTTACTATAGGTATCTTCCTAAATACTGCACATTAAACAAGCCATATATTACCATTTTAAACATGGTTATCAGAAGAATAAACGATATGTTATCTAGAGAATATCTGTAAGTCGAACGAAATTGACTTCGATTTAAAAAAAGTCGTCCAAGTACCTAACTATTTTTACTACAAGATGTACCTACTTACATTAAGAGGTTAATTAATTAAATTAAGAACTTAACCCTAGAAATTTATCTCTGCAAAATACACATAAATATTTCTAATAACCTCCCAATACAGAAATCTAATAGCCCCATACCGCTACATATCATTACCCTAAACATGATCCACGACTAGCCAATCGATACAATACATAACCACAAAACCAAAACTTCCAATCCACGACCCGGGCGACCGCAGCACGCACCACTTTCACTCAACTCTCACTCAAATTGCGTAACAAAAAAACCTCAACAAAGCCTCAAACGTTAAGATTTCGTAATTGCATCTCTACACGTGTCAGCGGAAACAATTTTCGGAGTGCTTCCCTCGACTGTGAACTCGACTTGGCTAATGACACGAATTTCTCACACTTTATTTAATAAGCTTCTGCTTTTCTTATTCTTATTTCATACCGTCTTTCTAATTTTTCACAAGTAATTGTATACCAGACGAAATGATTGTATACCAGATTACATATTTTATTATCCTACTTTTGCCGACTGCACCCACCCACTGCTAAAGAGTATCATAATAGATGTAGTTCGTTTGATTCGAAGATAAAACTACTAAATTCGTTTTCATAGAAGCAAGACAGCCTATATAATATATAGATAACCTCCGTTGCACTAGTGTCTCAAGAAGTTCATCAAAAACACCTATAAACACGTTTTCACATCTCCAGTTACTTTCATAACTCATAATCCAACACCAAACCACACACTCGATTTCATACAATTAAAACTTGACCTCTAGTCCTTCATCTATCAAAACTCCAGTGCACAGGAAACCCATAAAACCATATTGCATTGTAGACCTGTAGAAGCACCCAATGAAGACACTGGCGAACGTCTCGTGAAAACAACACGTTGGAACTGATCCAAATGTACTGATTTACATCAAATTACTCACGTTTTGTTTTCACTGAAAAGCACTTCATTCTCCATCTAGATTTATTGAAAAAACATGTTTATGATTTAGGTAATTTGGCAACGAGTGCAAGTTTCCGGCTAGTTTACCTTACGGAACATTTTTGAAGAAAAATGTACCTATTTGGAATGTCGGAATTGGAATTAATTCATATCATTCTTGAAGTGAGTAATTTATATAGTCAGTCGTCCTTTAGTTGGACGATGGAGCCATAAATTTTTAATAAACGACAGAGATTTATTTTTGCTGTGTTTTTGAAATGTAACTAACAAAATTGTAAATTGCAATACATTGAACAAAATAAATTCAACAAATAAATTCATTTCAATCAAATGAATTGTTCCTCTAATTATAGGCAATTAGAGAATCAATCGTATATAGTCATACCGCATAGTTTACGGCCATAAACGGTAATATTAAAGTATGTGAATTGTGGCACATGTCATCGAACTTCTTCATTGTGGGTCAAGGCAATTCCGTTATTGTTTCTACTTAGCTATTGGAAGAAAATTTAGAATTACCAAATATCAGTTTCTGATCGATAACTTTAAAATATTTGTCTGAATTATTTGCTTAATGTTGTGGTCATGATGTCTATTCAAGACTGCTTTTTCGAAGGCATTTCTTTAATTACAAGGATCAAATTTAGATACCTACGTGTTCCAACAGCCATTTCCGCATTAGCTACAGAATTTAAACCCCCCTGTTTAGATTGTAGCATACCTAACATAATATGCTATACACGCCGCACAATAATCAAAATTCAAAAGAACCGAAAGAAATTCAAACACAAAACAAAACATAACAAACAAACAGACGAAAGATCAATAGTAATGTCCCTGGCACCGAGCCAGCCAGGTTCACTGACACCTTATCTAGCCTACCTGTTGTATCTGGCTGTAGCTAATTATACCTGCCGTGTTCGAGCTTCGAGTATTATTAGATTCTACTAAACATTCCCTCAAATTATCAACAATCACTTTATCGCGATTAAACTGATCGTGAAGATAATAAAAATAATATGTAGAGCATTATAGGCGATAATAATATATGTAGAGGTTGCCAAATGAATTCCATTAGGCAGGAAAGAACAGTCATTTGTTATGTGGTAAATGGGATACTGAATTAAAACCATATTTCCATTAGTAATTTTAACTGTAATGCTAACATGAAGTGGTAATTGAAATGCAGTTATTACAATGGATTGAAAGACCTTAACTGTAACATACACACCCTACGAAACAGGCAGTTAATTACCCGCAGAAAATTCGAAATTTCTACTAGAAGCACTGTTACAAACAACACATTGAATCTCATGAGCAAAAACAGTCTGTAAAACTCGATTAAACCACAACTTTAGTAATCAAATTGTAGATCAAATTTTCAAAACAATCAAATCTTTAAAATATCAATTGACATGTCCAATCACAATCCCAATAGGTCAGCACCAATAAATCAATCGAGCGCAGCTCATTGAGCTCCGAGCCATCAGGTCAACAGTTAGTTCCGTTCAGGTCACCTGGGAGCAGCCAGGCGCCAGATGCATCTCGATCGATCCCGGATCCCACGTATGTAGGTCATCCGGGCCGAACTAGCTCAGATTGTGCGTTTACAAACCGTCAGATCAATGTAGATAACCTAGATTTTTAAATAAAACTTGTACGGAATATCACGGATCTTCCTACCACGTGGAACGTTATACATATTACTTTTATTATGTTTATTTCTCCCAATCGTGTTCATTACTTTTTCCTATTCAAGACTCCAACGTTGCCTTGGCGACACTTCGTTATGTAAATCATTACTGAGCCTATCTTTCGATTTATTTTTGTGATTGTGTACATCTTCAGCTTTTATAGAAGCTTCACGAAACTTCTTATTTCTTCGAGAATTATATTTTTCTGTCTATTTTCCGACTGTCGTCCTTCAAGTTTATTAAATCGTATAACGTACCAACTAAAGTGAAACTGTCATCGCACGGTTATTCCTCACTTCAGAAACAACACGAAACTTGATACCTTCAAATTTGTATTATTTAATAAGGTTAAATAGGCCAACATTCACGAATTAAAGACCAACCACGGAGCAATTTGCTTCATTAATTTATAAGCGTTCTAACACAGTTGGGCATAATAGTCCAATTGGGTTAAAAGCTTACGGACTAAACTAATTAAGCTTAGCTAAAATTCACAGAAGCAACTCCAAAACCAAATCAAAACATAATAAATTAGCCAGGAGCTAAATGAAGCAAATACATTTGTGCTTTCTAAACTAATTGAGCATACAATTAGGGACTTAATGTAACACTTTCGTGATGTTTTTTTTTATTTCTTGCATATAAATAAATCAGCATGTAATGGTTTCAATGCAGGTAAAAAGCAATTTTAGTGCAATGAAATAACTGCGAATGTTTTTTTCTTCTTTTGCCTTATAACATACAATTTCCTTTGAAATACTTTTTTACTTAAAGCTGCAAGGCAACAATTTAAATCATAGCCGTTCGCTGTAGCTCATTATGTTATACTATTTTCACGTTTTTTAATAGTTTTAATCATAGATTAACTAAAAAACTGGTAATGCAATGCAATGCAATATTTAT
The DNA here is from genome assembly GCA_907164665.1 of Colias nastes. Taxonomy (NCBI): domain Eukaryota; kingdom Metazoa; phylum Arthropoda; class Insecta; order Lepidoptera; family Pieridae; genus Colias; species Colias nastes. Next base: position 12,673 of record CAJQZM010023199.1, on the reverse strand, counting down.
GCCTGTTAGTTGCTTGTTTAGGGGAGACCGGGGATGGTTGACTAACTTTTGACTTAAGCTCGTATATCTCTGATGTTTAACTGTATATAACAAAAATAGCAGTTGATACAGATAGAAGAACTATTCAGGTACCTAAAATACTAATCTATAACCTATATATTTATCATTATAATATTTATTTAGTCGATTTTCTAAACCCCTGACGCTTGGTCAACCTACCCCATGTCCGGGGTAAGTTGACTATAGGCATGGGGTAGGTTGACCTAGGCAGTAATTAGTGTAAATAAAGAGGATTAGTATAAAATAAAACATTAAAATGTACTAAATGATAGAAACTTTTTATTTAATTATAAACAAACTTAAATTTGAGATCCATTCTCGGTTAATAAAGAGCCAGTTGTCGCTGGCTTTATTGTAATATTTCTTGAGAGGTCCGTAAACGCTTCTGTCAAGTGGTTGTAGTTTGTGGCTACAATGAGGGGGGAATGACAAAACTGTAATCCCATTGTTTTTGAAATAATCCAGCACCTCGATTGATAAATGTGAGTCGTGGTTGTCCAAGAGCAGAAGAATAGGCTTTTCTTTACTGGGTTTCACGTGTTTCACAAAATGCTTTGCGTATTTTATGAAATTTTCTTCTTTCATCCACCCAGATAGGTTAGCGTCACCTTCTGAACCTATAGGACCCGCCTTAAGAAAATGCTCCTTGAAATGTACTTTTGGAAAAACAAAAAACGGGGGAACCATGTTGCCGAGAGCTGAAATTGCTACTGCAATTGTCACTAAAGTGCCTCTTTCAGCCGAAGTCATTTTACCCAAATTTTTAATACCCCGGCGAGCTATGACTCTATTAGACTGGACTGTTGTAAGTCCCGTCTCATCAACATTCCAAATATCACCTGGGCTTAGATTTAATCGTTCGTAAACTGTTTTCAAGTTAACAAAGAACTCACTTACATTTTGTTTGTTGAACGACGTAGCTCTAGACAGGCTTGTAGGTTGAGGTGATCTTATTCTATCTTTCAATCTTCGCCAGCCATTAATTTTGTATTCCAAGATTCAGGTACAGTTTTATTATTCTTTTTTGCGTATTCAAATGCAAACTTGCGTGTCTCATACGGTGTTAATCCATAATAAATGTCAGCAGCCGTCTTCAAATAAGCTACCAGTTTATTTTCTTCGTCATCGCTAAATACCTGCCTATTTTTTATGTACCCCGCCGTGTCCAGGGTCAAATCAGCTTTCCCGAGGTTCGGATAACGTTCTAGCTTTTGTTTAAGTTTAGTCACATAACGATGCAACGTTTTGTATGGAATTTGGTATTTCTTTCATGTGGCGTTGATGCTATTATTATCGAAGATTACTGCTTGGCAAGCTCTTTCTATGATATCTTTTGGTACATCACCCCTTTCAGATTTTCTTTTGTCCGTCCTTCACGTCCTCATTTTCTGTAAAAATACAACTGTAATTTAGTATGTGAGAGAAGACTATAATAGTGTTTACATTGATGATGCACATTAACCATTAGCCCACACAATTCTTTAAATAAATGATAAAATGTTATACTTATTATAAAGGGGTTGGTTGACCAATTAGTCTACCTACCCCGAACAAAATTAGTCAACTAACCCCTGACGCCATTTTGAATTTCACCTGCGTATCATATGCAAACTCTGGCACTAACATGGAAGCAATACTGTGTAATATAGAATAAAATTATCATATTTACATTTGGCATAACAACAGCATTGTTTCTAACAGATCCAAAGACACAATAACAAAAAAAGTACGAACGAAAAAAGTTACTTACCGAGACCAAAAATACAACATGTGATGCCACTCACGAACGCCACGCGACTGCGGCGGCTCACTTCACACAAGTTAGCGGGTCGTAGGGAGGCATCGTCGCTCGTGATTGGTTGATGAAAAACACGTGATGGTGGCGAGTTATTGTTGTTTAGTCTACCTGCCCCTATAGCCAACCATCCCCGGTCTCCCCTACTATTGGTCTAGCATAATTGCGAGTCTATCCACTGTGCGTATTATGTTTCATATAAACTTGAACAAACGTCAACAGCAAAGTACAATTGATCCTGGATAACTTCAATAAGCGTATCCCTTTAAATGGGATATTACCTCATATACAATTCTGAACTAAAAACCAAATCACCTCCCAATTAATGAACGCCTAAAAACTTCCCTTTTCGAGCAGTGCATTGACCCTCTGTACCTCATTAGACCATTTTCCAAGCGCTCTCCAATATAGGTTAGGGGGTAAAAACAATAGCGCGTGATAAGTAGATAGTTGATACGGATCAGAACCCTCTAAAGGGCCATGGAACTTCTGAACTGCGTCATCAGCTATTGCGTAACGGGATTTTGTAAAACCGGTATTATATGGCTCTTTTATTGAGGACACTTGGAGAAAAATGTAAAAGATAATCTCTACAAAGTAGGTAGGGGAATCAAGACCTTTATAACGATTGTAAAAACATCGACTACATTTATTTAACGTAATTTAACAGCCCAGAAATTATTATTACGATTGTATTTCAAAGAAAAATGACAAAAATAGATTTCATCTACTTATCTTTATTCCTTCAAATAAATATCTATTCAGTTGAGTAAAAAAATAGCATAATAACATAAAATTTACATTTCCAAGGAAAATACCTTCACTAAGAAACTTGATAGGTTAATAGGCTCTGTATCAACAATCGAACTAAACTTATAGCTTCCAGTTCAATCAACCACCAATACCAATTACCAATTGTTAAGTTTTTGCTGAGGTGGTCAAACACTTAACAATTTTCTACCACCTTCCAACTCGAGCATCTCCCTACCAATGAATAAAGGAAGCGTAACAAGGACATGACTACCTGTAGGTATAATAGGAAACGTAACAAAGACATGACTACCAGATTTACACCCTGAGCACCCTCCGCTTGATCAATAGACGGTACGTGACTCGGGCCGATCTGCCGGCCGTGACGTCACCATGTGCCACTGAAGACTTACGGTGTAAGGAATACCGTGAGGAGCTGATTTTTTGTCGAAGAAATTAATCGAGCTTTAGTGATTGATTTTTCTCACTAAAATTATTATTTTTCGTATATAAACTAAGATGTTGATGATTCTAATTATTATGAACTAGCTGGCTGGAAAGAAAAGCTTTATGTAAAAAGCCATTATAGTGGTTAAACTTTACTTCGAAACTTCACTTGGATATTTGCAAAGTTAAATATGTTGGAAACTTTACTGTGAACGGTCGAATTAAGCCAAAATGTTGGGTTTAATTTAGTTTTTGACCTACTTATTTGTCCGCATGAACCCAGTTTGTAAACGACTTCCAAACGCGAAAAGGAAAAGGTTTTATGTTCGTCTGTTTGTAATTGTTTGTTTTGTTTAAAAATAAATTAAAAGTTTATAGCAAAATATGAAATTATTAGGTATGTTTTTACTACAAAAGACATATGATTAAAAACTGGTTAGGTGATGTTGTATATAATTCAAACAGTACTCTATTAATGTACATATATACGGCTGAAACATAACTGATATTCAGAAGAGGCGTGAAATCTAAATTGTTACCCATACCTATGTTAAAAATGTTGCTATTAAATGATCAAACGCAAAATAAGTCAATTCTTTGTTGCGATATAAATAAAATTATATACTACATACAAAATTAACATCGACCAGGAAATTTTCCTCGTCCCGTACATAGCGTAAGCATTTTTATCAACACCAATTATCTTTATAATATAACACAGCTATATTGGACCTTATCCCCTTAGTATTGAGTTCAAATTCATCTGTAGGTTTCTCTGGAACACAATATCCTGCCGAGCGGAAGGGGGTGGCTTTCCCGGGAAGGGGATGTGTTTCATCAATGTTTACACAATATTGTATGTGTGACGTTTTTAGCGCTATTTTATCTTCGCAATGCGGTATAATACTTGGTTATATTGTAGGAAATGTATGTAGGGATAAGCATTCGTGAAAATTTGATAGGACGTTGTTTTTAGATACTTGGTCAGGCACAACTGGGGTCACTGTACCTTCATAGAAGGTTGACCTTAACGTTATAGTACGCTATTGCGTACCTATAAAAACTATTGCAGAAATGTAAAATAAAAAGTGTTTAAACCGTTATACTCACTCTTAAGTTTTTGAGTTTAAATTAAACTGATGAGATCAAATCAACGTGACAAACTTATTGTAGTAATAGCTCGATTTCTGTGAACATACCTGTAACAAAATACAAACTCATTAATTACTAGAACAATATACATAAATAATTAAGTATTATTTATTTATATATACAAAAAAAATTAATCTCTGTAGGTAAATTTATTTTTTTATACCAAGTTAAATGTTTTATTAGGAACCACTATTTGCTCTCGTGGCATCCGAATAAGAAGCCTATGATCATTTATGTACCTATGTGTAATTCCTGATGCTATCCTTACCTATAGCCTTATTGAAACAGAGAAAGACATGAATATTCTTTCGTATTATTAGAAAGCATACGTAGTTTCTTCAGTAATATCACCAAAAAGACATAATCTACACTTAAATAGCCAAAGGAATGTTAAAGTTTATGAAATAACGTACAAAAGGTTATCTCTGTACAAGTTTAACAAACCCATTATTTTAATTGATAAGTCAAACAATGTCATTACTCATTAACAATAATGAATGAATTCTGATAAAGCGTAAGCGGATTTAATCTTGATACAATTCAAAATAATAGCTTCCAACGTTGTACTAAAAAGTTTCTTTTTATGTGCGAATTAATTGCCTAGATTCGATTTTTCGGAAACAAATATATGATTTTTTTACAGGACCTCTTAATTGCAAGTGTAACGCGGTAACACTCAAAGCGCCGTGAAGATTACATTATAGTTAAGACGAAATAGAAAAACTGCATTGGAAAAAACGATGATCTCTTTGTATAGAATATCTTAGAACTACTACCTGTTAACCATCTAGCTAGTTCCGCCCTACAAATCATCAGGACCAGCTTGTCATATCACATCATTCTATTTCCACCCAGCCTTCATATTTACATTAAATATTCCACAAAACCCGTATAACAGCATTAAGTAATTCGCCTATTTTAATCACGCTACGGTTATGACGTCACCGCCCTAAACAGTACTACTAGGGCATGCAGAACCGAGTCCGGTTCCAAGTTTCTGAAACCCGGTTCCAAATCGAGCTCAGAACCGGGTAGAACCGGGTTACCCGGTTCTTTTATAATACCTCGGAAAAAAATACGAAATTAAACAAAAGTAACTGTAAAAGTACCTGATGTGCCTTTTATTTTACGCGGCTTGTGTCTTATTTTATTAAATTAATAAAGAGACAAAATTTCAATACTTCTCTTTATTTATCAGTCTTATAAAAGTACCTTACCAAGCGAAGAGTGAACCGGTACCTACTAGGGAAGCGCGTACCATCTTAGACCGCATCTTAGCTTTCCATCAGGCGAGATGTGGTCAAGCGCTTCCCTATCTAGAGTAAAAAAAAAAAAAAAAAAAAACCTTGTTATCATAATATCACATATAAACTTAAACCTTACTCATGAACTGCAAACTGTAAAGCAAAAAACCGGCCAAGTGCGAGTCGGACTCGCACTCCGAGGGCTCCGAACAAACCTATTTTTTATTAAATGTTGTAACTTTAAAATTTATGTTTCTAGCAATTTTTCCTTTATCTGTGTTATAAGACGTTACTTTTACCAAATTTAAAGGCTCTGTGTTCATGAGAAGTACCCTGTAGGTTTTGAGTCCCATTCGAATGTCGAAATTTGCGAAAATTTTCAGCATTTACGGCTGTATCTTTTGATGCGTTGGCTTGTGAGTTTGACTTTTTCACAGCATCAAGGGACCGAAGACTTGAGTATTCGATATAAATTTCAGCTTGATACCAAAAACAAAAACACGACTGGATCATTATATGAAACAGTAAAATCAACAGCTTTTCAAATTCACGACAAATCTAATAAAAATATTTCAGTAGCCTAATTTTTGTCATTTTCGAAGCCTACTTTTTTTTTGGTAATACACCCGTAGGAAACTTATAGCATCTAAGGTTAGACAACCAATCAGAGCCACACTTGAGGCGTGGCACGAAAATTCGCGATGCACGTGAGTCTGACGTTGCCAGATAGAATAAATTTGTTAAAATAATGCAGCAAAATATAAATAATACTTTATATTTTAATATTTTGGTCGGAACCGGGAGAACCGGGTTTCATACTATTCAGACCCGGTTCTCAAGATCATCAAAAAACCCGGGTTTACCCGGGTTTTTCGGAACCGGGTAAACCCGGGTGCATGCCCTAAGTACTACATCTAACCGCGAACCGCGTTATTTATACGCAGAACCTTGGGCGCGTTTCATAATAATTAATTAGTTAATTATATTATACAATTATGTGTTTAATGCCTAGGGATTGGTGTCCAGGAAATGGTATTGTGTTGCAATGAAGAAAGCACATAACTATTTAAAAATATTTTCTTATTCATATCTTGTTAATCTTTAATAGTCTGTTTCTGTTGTGTGTAAAGAAGGAATTAAATCATTCTTGGGAACATTTTTTTAGTCAATATTCTTACTAATATCTACTTCGAAATGAACAGGCAAAACTCAAAAATAATATTCTTTATACACCTATTTCAATTATCTTTCTGGTTTTAAATTAAGTGAAACAACATTAAGTGAAGAAGTATTTATTTATTTAAATAACTAGCCTATTTAAAAACATTGTGAACATCCCTTTACCTCCGGGAATGCCATTACAGTACCATCTGGCCGCTATTTTACAAACTATATCATTGATATGAGTCAAATTCTAATCTTGTTGTTTTTGCTCGCTATTCTTTTACTACACGCGTACGATAATATAAGAATATATTTGTTTACGTTAAATTTTGTAATAATTATGTAAAATTAGATTTGTCTAGTCTAGTAGGTAGACGACATTCGACATAGTTAGTCATACTAACTACTAATGATTCTCATTTGGGTTCCGTACGCACGCACGTATAGTGATGAAACATATATAGGTATATATTTTACTTTAACCTCCACAAAATATAAAGAAAAGGTTCCTGAATAAAAAAAATATATCCATAACAATCAGTAAAGCTATTAACTAGATACCTAGCTCTATTAGCTGTCTATAATCTTTTCTAAAGCGAGAGTAGTTTTTACGCGAAATTCACTTATAAACGAATTAAAATCAAATCTTCCCTATTAGCAATGTTAATTTAATTATCTCGAACGAGGGATCACACCCAAAACTATGACCCAAAAATATGACCACATAATTCATACATAAAAAACTAACATAGTTTACTAATTATACTCATAACATATCAAAACAACCATCAGCTAATGACATCACAACCCGTAACATTTCACATTGAGACACGCGCCGCACTCCGACGATTTCGTCATGTCACTTCCACGAAATATACAAGAATAAATGATGTAATACAATTGAATTCAGTTTTTATAATCTTTTGTTGGATTCGTCACGAGCAATCATGGATGATGGTAATACAGAAAACGTTTTAAACGCTTTTCTATTACTTGAGATATTTGAAAACGTTGTATTTTAGTCCAGTTTATTCTTAGCTATTTTAAATACGTTATAGAAGTACATACTTATATTAGTAGTTATAAATAAGAATGATTTATTGAAAAAATGGATTACTATAGTAGAGCCATTTTAATAGGCAACATTTGACAGTTCAACAAAATTCAACAACGTAACCTAGTAACGACGACATAGAATAACATGATATTTCGTTTTGTTAGAACTGCACATTTGCTTAACCTTTTTCAATTACGATTACATATTTATAATAATAATGACCGATACAAGTTATTTTAAGATTTCATTTTACTGATAAACCATTCTAAACATAATAAACAATTTCTGAATTGAAGAACTGACGTCGCTACAATTTTGTGTCAATAAACCTTTTTTCTTTTTAAATACCAGAGACGTTACTCTAAAAATCGAAATCTGACATCTAGAATCGAATGTATTGATTACTTGTGAATAAAAATCATCATCATAAATTAATAAATTCGATTGACAAATGTTTCAAATCCGTATCGATTAAATCACTTTAATCGATGTTTTTAAGCAGGTTACCTCTCTTCGAAGATAAAATTGATAGATGTCAAATGTTGCCTATTAAATTGGCTCGACTATAATTAGAACACTCATTATGGAAAATCAAGTAATGAGATTAAAAGCTGATAAAACTAGTTTAGTTTTATAACTAACCAGTAACTCTATAAATGTTGCAAACATTTAAACAAAAGTATGTTTAATCATTAACTACAATGCCATAAAATATTAAATCATATTCAACATCTCTATTAATACAAAAGCAAATACTATCCCCCAGATATCAAACAAATATAAATTTGTTAGGTAAGTCACTGAAGAACAACAACCTGTCCATAAACAAAATCGATACGTCAAAACAATCATTTGATACGCATCTACCCTCAATGTGATAAAATAAAATTTTCATAATTTATCATTAATCTAACGACCCTTATGTTACTAGACACGAATTACCTTCGACGCCCGTCTGCCTACAGTCTAGTCAGACAAACAGACAAATGCAATAAACGTCTCACTATTTTATAGATTATCCGACGATAAAATAAAAGATAATATTTCAGTTTCTAAACTGTTATCTATGTTCGTTGTTGAAAAACATTTGTTTGTTGTTTTAGAAGGAGTATTCTATTTTTTTTAAGAGCTTTCGCGACTAAACATACTGAAATTCAAATATTGGCAGATAAAACTCGAACTTTCCTAGCATTTATAAGGTGTACAATGTTATAAAAATCTTCCAATAAACAATCTTACAATACCTTCTTATAAGAAGACGAAACAAATTTCTATACTCAGTAGGCAAGTAGAAGCTAAATAAAGGCAACCCAACTTACAATAAGACTCAAAGAGTCTTCAAAAGCTGCTGAAAATTGTCAGTATCAAAAGAATGCCCAGAAAGGTCGCAAAATATTACAAGTACCAAACCGTCCAAGTACAAATAAAATATGAATAAACCAAAAGCACTCTATATGCGCATTTTAATGAGCCAGAAGTGCATCCCCCATTTAACCATCATTTGACTTTAAGATCCCCTTTCTGTCTGCAACTCTGACGTCATTAATATTAACGCCGTGACGTCATCACTGCTGTATGAGGTCATAGAACCTACCGAGAAGATTTTTTACTTAAACTACTAATGATTAAACCTAAAATGAACTTTCGCATTAAATTTAATTAATTTCCACGAGACAAGATCGTTATAATTTTTCAAATAAAAGCATAAAATCTTGTTTCCGAATTCCAATCTAAAGATAGTTACAAAAATATTTTGCAATTTTTGTTCCCATACAGCGTAAAATTACTAATGCTTATCAAAATATCATCATTACAAGATGAACAAGATAGACTGTTTATACTTTAATCTTATGAAATCTTTTACAAACGTAACCAACTCATCATACCTAACCAGACATATCCTAAAACTCCATTCATATTTCTAAATACTTAAATTTGCCTACATAATGCAATCAAACAAAATATACAAACAACAAAACACATCGTGGACATAATGCTATCCAAATTACACCTTACGTGGGATCTAAGTTTCAATTCACAACAACAATGAAACAATTATTGTACTCGCAAATAGTCGCAAATATAATAATGTACAATATGGCGTCGGGGGCCATTCAAACTGCGTTTAACCCGGCTAATTTAAAAATCATTTACAATAATAACACATCCTTTTATATCTGAAGTCATATTATGTAACTATGAGTTGTTAAATTCTACTTTTTTACATATTCAATGTAGTGTTTCTGTAGATTTACTAAAAATTTGTTTATTTTATGAATAGGTGTAACCATTATTGCCCTGTTTCTTTTTCTCCACTTCCCATTACATATCAAAATGATTCGGAGGAAAATTTAAAAATAGCCATCGAAAATTACAGACTCAATACTTCCTGCCACATAAAGCAGTTTTTAAATCTTATCCCTAGCAGATAATAATGGTAATAACTTGTAATAATCGTTGCATAAGATAAGCATAAGATCCTTCAGATCAAAACTGATATTTTTAAAGTTCAACAACCCAGAGACTAACTGCAAGTCAAATAGAAAACAAAGCACGTGCTACTGTGACCTCCTTTAGGATAAAAAATGTTTAATCAAGTGTAAAATACACTTTACTACAGTCTCTTACTTGCCCTATAATTATATTTATACAGTTTTAAAATAATAAATTGAAAGCAAATAGTAAAGGTCCTCACAAGAATGTTACATCTGCAATTTGCATTGTACGACAATAAACTGCAAATTACTCCTCTTTTACGCATAAAACTCCAAATATGCACAGCGTACTATTCATAAAATACCAAATATGTATCGTTTAGTACCCTCTAAAACACCACTAAAGCGTAAACCAACTAAGTAACAAACATCGTGCCACAAACAGAACGTTAGGACCAGCATACCATCTCAATCCAGCAAGGTTATAGTGACATCACCGCATGCTAATGCACGGCGACCGGTCCAGAGTTGTTCGCGCCAAAAAACCTGTACCACAATAATTAGGGACAACTATAAACCGCGGCCGTTAAAGATTACATTCAAGTTCATGACATCATCGATGAGAATACTGTACGCGTCCAACGGCTGCGGGGTCAAAACCATGGACCAATTTTTAAGTCTCGAATAGTGGTTGGATTTTCGTATTATGCGTTCATTGTAGTAAAAACGCCGTAAAAAGGTGAAGCGTCTGTACTAAGAGATTGCGAAGATTGTAATACAAAGTTGTAGGTATAAGATTCAACTCGCAAAGTTATTACTGTAAATCTATGATAATGGTCTCGTTAAAATAATGACTCATGCAGTTAGTCTCAGTTTAAATTCATGTTAGAAAAATATACAGTCCTATATCTAAAAAACATGGTTCATTTAAAATCACTCTACAACATATTTGAATACCTTGAAAATGGTGACAACATCTTGTAAACACCATCACTCATGTGAGTATTTTACTAAACATTGATATCAAAACGTATATTAACGTCTCATAAATTAATTACCATCATTATCAAGTACCACAGAACACAAATTATTATAACTGCCAAAACTCAATTGACCACATTTCTCTTTCAACCAACGACACACGGAAGCCTTACATCATCTCTCCTACCCATAACACCTTAATTTATCAACCTCTACACACCAATACAAGGCAGGTGATTAGACCGACCGTCCTGCCGTTAAACGGCCATAAAACCACTCAAGTTGGTCCGGAGTGTGTCTCAGTCTAGACGAACGCATAAACAGTGGCGCGGAATGACGGAATCGGAACCATCCGCAATGTACAGTTATTTACTGCATACTTTTATTACCCTCCTAGTGAAGGGGCGTCTTCTTAGTTGTGAGGGAACTGCACATTCCACTGATTATTTACTATATCCTGAAACTATAATGAGTAATAGGAAAAATTACAGACAGAGTAAAGCAATAATTGCGTTTAGGGAATATAGATAAAAACATAATCACACAAAAAAAGCAGCAAGGAAATTTATCCGCATAGTTTTAAATTCATACAACTTAAAATGGAAAGTTTTCCATACCATTACACAACTAGCTAACTTTGAAATTTTTATTGCGCTTTATGAACAGCATAATAAAAATAAATGTATCAAAGTAACAAATTCAAAGCTCAATAAATTATCTTCTTTTGTTGACCGTACGGGGTGGGATCACCCCGACCATTTCGTAACTTGTACGATACGGCGCCTATAAATAGTTGGGCGGATTTTATTCAAAAACTTCGCAAACTCTGGCTCAAATTGCATACCATTGTGTTGTAAAAATGCTAAACTTTTGCTTACTTCCGAATGCGGGGAGCGAGCGAAGCAAATTGCTGTAACCGAATATCGAGCAATAAAATTGGAGACTCGTGGAAAAAATCTAAGAATATAAAATAATATTTGTTTAAAATCATTACAATTGCAATAAAAAAACAATAAATTTGACGAATTAAAAAGCATCTAGCGAAATTTTGGTTAGTATTCATAAGATGTAATTTGACCCTGAGGCGATAAAGCAAAACATCCGCTTTTAGCTACACAACTATTTTGAACAGTGTTCGAAGTAATATACCTACAAAACAAACAACCCACTCTCTTCTACGACAGGCCTCCTAAATTCTTCAGAAGGCGAAATCCTTAGCGAAGTTATTCTAAGCGCATACACTTCAAATACTTCGTTTAAGTCAACTGGAATTATAGGAAGTGAATTGTCTTAAATGGTCATCGATCTAACGATCAAGAGTAGCAGTTCAACGACACGCAATTGTCATGTCTCGTGTATCAGTTAATCCTTTCTAAAGATTAATTAAGATCTATACTGGTCAATACGAAGAAAAAAATATCAAGTTATAACATTTCTAGTACAAATAGTTTTTCCTCATGCTACAAAACTTAATCGCAAAAACTGGTTCATTATAAAACAAAGCTTAATAATTAATACCCGATCTTGCTTGGCTTCGGCTTTAATAAAAATACGATACTCCAGCTCAATATAATCTTATTAGTGAAGA
>CAJQZM010023198.1:0-21055 GCA_907164665.1 Colias nastes | reverse complement strand
TCTAGACATGCAATAATTGCTAATCATACGTCTAAGCTACGACTAATTTCTAGACAAAGAATTCTCTTTCAATTGCTCATCTTCCTATCCTACTAATATTATAAATGGGAAAGTTTGTGAGGATGGATGTATGTGTCTGTGTAGGTGTGTACTTATGTTACTCTTTCACGCAAATACTACTGAACCAATTACAATGAAATTTAGCAAAAATATAGCTAACATATAACTTGGGTTGACACATAGGATAGGTTTTATCCTGGAAATCCCACGAGAACTTTGCGGTTTTTCTTTGAAAACGCGGGCGAAGCCGCGGGTGGAAAGCTAGTTTATTAATAAATACAATTTGAATTTTCAATTTATAGCAGCTCTATTACTGTTAAAGACAGATTAGTCTTTAAAATTAATTTTGAATATAATTGATTCAGATAAAATATTGAATTTGCTGGAGAAGAAGATATTATGATCGACGTTGGAAAAATACTTTCAAATTAGACTCGATAGAGAGCTAGAGTAAGCATTAAACTTTAATAAACATAAATGAGAAAGTTTTACTTGTTTTCTTAAGTTCGTTGGATTAAATTTTTTCAGGGAAATTGAAGGAGGAGACCTAAAAAGCTACATTTAGAAGGAATAGAAGAAAACATGGGACAAATTTTAAAGCAAGCTAGGAAAACTTTTGACACGATAATTATGATATCTACCGTGATTGTGACTTGTGACAAAACTTCCTTTGTAAGAAGCTTACGCTCCTTGTTTTCTCTTCTGCTTTTGAGCGATGTTTGAATTTTAAAGTTCGAAGTGATTCGGGATGAAAGTTCAGACTTGAAATTAATTTTCAGATGAAAGTTTTCTACGACAAAGAAAGAAGCAAGAAACAAAATAAATTTATAGCCAAAACATTGAATACGAAAATCTTAAAATTAAATGAGGCAAACGGACACAGCCTCAGCAAAATGCTGCAAAAAACAGCGCTGATTTTCAGGCTGATCTGGTGATAGAGGCTTCAACTTAACATTAGTTATAAAAATTTAAATATCTATTCTTAAAATAAAAACATATCAATTACAAAATGCTGTTTATAGTATAGTTATAAATTAAGCATGCTTTGTCCTTAAAAACAATCTCTATCAACCAAGATTAATATCGATCTCATTCCTGTCTTTATGTCATATCGTGTAATCTCCGTGTACTTCCGCTATTATCTTCAAGACCGGTTACACATCCACTCGTGTGCATATTTTCTTTTCAATAACAATAGAATTGGTTCGTATATTAATAATGATATTAATAATCATCATAAAAAGAGGTGAGTTTGAAACGTTTTGAACACGAATGCAAAAAAGGGAGCACAGTTTTTCGAGTGTATGCATGTATATTTCCCTACTGCTCAAACCACTGGAAGGATTTAGACTTATGAGTGATGAGAGTGGGAATAATTCTTGTATATCCTCCGATCTTGCTTATATTCAATTGGTTAAAAACTACTTTATTAACATATGAATCTTTAAAGAAGACCTGTGTCTCTACAGGGGGAACAACGACAAAAACACACAATGTATAGTTTTTTTTTATGAATTCAATCGATCTTCTAGCAACGGGTTATATTGACCTGATGGAACCGTTACGTATCGAATTGGTTCGCTGGGTCTTTATTGCGTTTGTTTTTTATATAAAATAGTTTCAAAATGGCTACTTGGGTTGTGATGTTGGGTTTGTGCGAAATTATTTTTCAATGACAGACAAAAGATAAATAGAAAAACTTAATTTTCTGTTTCGTAATTAGCAAGTTGCATAGTTATGCAAATAATTTTTTAGAGAAAATAATTAAAAAATAATTTTTGTAGAGTACTTCTAAACAGTTTAAACGTTTTCCCAAAATTCGTTCAAAAACTTACATCATACAAATCTACCAAAATCGCAATATTGCATTGTCGTTGAAACAATTATTGCATTACGAAGTATTTAGCAAATCGCGTGACCGTTTGTGAAATATTGTATAATTGTGTTCTTTCCTTATATTATGTGACTGAGACTAGGCCATTAACGTGTTCTAATAACATTTTATTACACTGCAATCTATAAATTGTAATTTAATTTAAACTTTCTTATAAGTGCATTAAAATGTGTGAAAAACATTAGCAGCTAGTAAATAATCATAATTTTTATGAATAGGAGAGTTTATTATGTATTTTTGCCCAATAATCTATACTAATATTATAAAGCTGAAGAGTTTGTTTGTTTGAACGCGCTAATCTCAGGAACTACTGGTCCGATTTGAAAAATTATTTCGGTGTTAGATAGCCTATTCATCGAGGAAGGCTATAGAGTATAGGCTATATTATATTATCACGTTAAGACCAACAGGAGCGGAACCACGCGGGTGAAACCGCGGTGCGCAGCTAATATAAAATATATTCCTGCTAGACCTATTCAATCAACATTTTCAGTAAAAAAAAAAAACGCAACAAAATCGATCTGTTTCGTCTCAAGCTTCGATGCTACATATACATATACTAAAACTTATTACTCCTCTCTCTAAACTAGGAAGGATATTACTTCATAACAATATTTTACTATTAAAAATAAGAAGTTTATCTGTGTATCTCTCTGTAGTTCCTAAACAGATGAGCGGATTGGAGTGTCCACATTTTCAATAAAATGACAGACACCAAATTCATAAGCCGTTCGTTTGAGAAATTGTTATTTTTAAGGATAAAGATTAATTTTATTTCTTTATTCAGTGTCATATCTATAAATTAAACTGTAACAGAAGTTTTAAATTAAAACTTGGCTTTCATTCAATCGTATATCTAAAAAGTCCATAAAACTATTCGCAGATAACAAATTTATAGCAGTTTTATGGTTTTGTGGAAACTGAAACTTTTGGTGTAACGAGGTTTTGCGTATAACCATTTTGATGTATAGCAGTGTTTTGTATTTGCATTTTGAAATAGAAAAAGGATTTGTTAAAAGCAAGCTTAAGAAGTTTCAAATTGTTATCTTAAATTCCTAATATATTATTATTAGAAAAGGAAATCGCCTTGACTATCAGTCTATTTATATACCCTGTCTCTATCTAGAGCACGTAACAAAGTAAAAAACATTTTTTATTACATATTATAGTATTCCCGAAATGTTAATTGTTTTGTTATTAATTTAATAATCTATTTTTGCTGTTGGTATATTTTGCTTCGGAAAATCTGTAAAATGTAGAGACTTAATATGTAAAAGTTGTTACATACAAGTAAACAATTTTACATAAGTCATAAACCAACACAATTAAATATGTATAATACTCTGCTATAATTACAGTCTAAAATTCCAAATATTTACGAGAAATAAGGGATGAAAATTGGCAAGGGGAACCGTCACGCGATGACAGGAAGAGCACGCGAGCGAAGCCGTGTGTGGAATGCTAGTATAGGTATATGTATAATATAGTATTTAGAGTAACACAAAAACTGCTGAACCGATTTTGAGGTAATTTATATAGTAGATAGATAAATCTGCTATAATGGCATATTTTTCAGGTAGGTACTGCAGGAAAATCACGCGTTGAAATATGTGATGTTCATAATTTTTAATCGGAATTTATTAATTAAGTCAAAGCCAAATTTGTAAATTAAACAAAATGTTAATTGGAAATATCAAACAATATATCAAATTGCATATAAATGAACATCATTATCGTATTTTTGTTTCAGGTACAGTCCTCCTATGAGGGCAAGGGCCACAATCCACCAAATTTCGCGTCATGGCAATAACGTCACATCATGAAGTAAGGCGACGATTTTGGATAATCTTTGAATTGCCAAAGAACTTTCACTTCTGACACGTGTGCTCGGCACACACGCTCTTTTTTGATTCATGGACTTACGGGTTTCTTCATGATGTCTTCCTTCACGGATTGAAGCAGTAATAGACAACGTGTAGATAAATGGATAAAATCAATAACATTTATGGCACGCGCGTATAGTCTGAGACCTTTACCTTTATATAGAAAAAAAAGGTTCTTGCAACTAGGGTGAAAGAGCTTCGAAGGAAAATCTAAATACAGTTATAATTTCCTTAAAACATACTCTTAACTATATAATGACTAATGAGTGTGTAATGATAATAACTAGGGATGCGCCGAATACCGAATACATATTCGGTATTCGGCATATTCGGCATCTTTTTCACTATTCGTATTCGGCCGAATTATTCGGTTTAGGTGCCGAATATATTCGGTATGAGTATTTCTACTTTCTTGGCTATAGAACTAAATAAATAACATCATATTATGAATGATTTATGTCATACTATACACAAGTCAAAGAAATCCTATGAAGTATGTGTTGAACCTAAGGTACCAAAATAAAACAATCATTACATTTCAAATCAACGTAATTTGTAAATTTACATCAACATAATTTAATCATGTTTATTATTAGCACTTAGTCAGTATTTAATATTTATTATACTTTAAATCCTGAAGTCTGAAGACAATGATTTTAGTCCCAATAGAAAATGACATTACGTCCGCTTATATTGCAGTAAAAATATAAAACTTTAAAACAATAAAAAAATTTAATATTTTTAAGCTATTGCATAGCTTCTATCGCGGGCCTTGAGCGCGGGGACCGAATCCAGAAATTCCGTAACGAAAAACCTCACGCTCCCCACTCCGACGGGCGCGGAGGTGTGGCTTGAAGGCATAGCATGCAATAGCTTTACCGCGGCAGTCCCCGAGTGCCACACGTCTTTTTTTTTATTTTAATTTGTATCGTATTCGTGCGATGTTTCAACACAACTGAGACGGCACGGAGTGCGCGGGCGATATACGCGGGTGGCGGGTGGTGAGGTAAGGGCTCTTTCAATTTATGCGTTTCGTATCGGACGGATGCCGCACGTTTTCCG
This sequence comes from Colias nastes, assembly GCA_907164665.1. Taxonomy (NCBI): domain Eukaryota; kingdom Metazoa; phylum Arthropoda; class Insecta; order Lepidoptera; family Pieridae; genus Colias; species Colias nastes. The sequence goes on along the minus strand of CAJQZM010023198.1, from coordinate 16,156 downwards.
TGCCGCTAGTTATAACCCGCTGCCGTGCCGTTGCAGTACGTTAGCAGTCCGTTACCAAACGCTTAAATTGAAAGCGTATCTAACTGCCGTGCGTTTGTATGCTAGTGCTGTTTTAAATTTATTTGACACCAGATAAGCCATGGACTCTGACGAAGAAACATTACTGTTACTGCTCTTCAACTGCCCGTCCGTATTATTACCACTACTGACTTATAATATATTATAACCTCACGCGTATTTCTGTACTTGAGTAACCGTAGAAATGTAAGATGATTGAATTAGATTAGACCAAAAAATTAATTTTTAGAGCACGAATATTCTCTGTCAAATCATACCGATATATCGATATTCTTTAATAAAAATAACAATATCGATATTGATATTTTCAAAAAACATCGATACGATATATATCGATACTTTATTGCATTTTCGACATCCCTATGGGACTTGCGACGTTGCCGTCCTGCTGTCGAGCGTTCGCGGTACGGACGCCGCGCTGTTGCCGCACCGTGCATTTTGTATGAAAACAAACGACCGGCCGTGCGTCGTACGACAAACGCACCGCTTCGGCACTGTAGCGGTCCGATGCGAAACGCATAAATTGAAAGAGCCCTAAGGCTCGCTCGCCACCGACACCGAGTCAGCAGCTACTTGCGACCCGTTAGAACCGGTTTACGCATCAAAACACGTCAAAACATTGAACCGAATAATTCGGCCGAATATTCGGTTCGGTAAAGTTTTAACCGAATAGTATTCGGTATTCGGTTATTCGGTGAAACCACTATTCGGCGCATCTCTAATAATAACAAAAAATTACTAACAATTGTTATTTTAATGACACACTCACACACACACACACACACACACAAACGTAGTGTTGATGTGTGCGTTAAGATTACATTAAGTGAGATAAAACAATAAAAAACAGAGAAGATAGTGAAAATAACTTTCCGGCGATTACACATGTATGTACGTACCTAATTAATAAAATAGAACAATAATTTCTTGTATTGGTTTTAATTATTCGTATACTTACTTAGGTATAGAGAAATAATCTAATACAAAATAATCCAACAATTTTTTTAAAGAATCAATATTAGGTATTTTAAATAAAATATGCCTAGCTAGTTATTAAATATAACTTGATCAAATACATGACTAAAATTTCGTAATAAAAGATTTCTAATGTCGTCGATGTGTCTAAGGTCATTACTAGCGTTTAGCTACTATTATGTATTCTGTGGTCATTACAACCATACTACAATATGTCAATGTTAGAACAAATTTATAATTTATTGATCTAAATCTTATTTGATTAGAAAAAAAGGATAAAGATACATGAAAAAATTAAATTATTCTAATTTATCTATTTTAATTACCTAATCAATTATTTTTTCGAATAGATAGTTCAGGAAAATTATTCCACATTTGAATGTGTAATATGATAATAATGTATTCAATACAATATTATCAAATTCTTATCTCTCAATCAGTAAATACGTTGAAATATACCACTAATTTTCTATTCAGTTTTTCAATGGAAACCAATTTTCCAGCCCCGCCCGCTGTGCTGAAAATAATCATAACATCATCTCCAGATAAGAGTTATCTATGCTCTCATTTATATCTATGTATTCCAAATAAACAATAATTTAATTAACCACAGACAGCGTAGACATTTTATAGTCTACCCATAGAGCCTCCATTTATTCAGGCTAGGTCAAAGGTCAACGCACACTTGCCAAAATAATTTAAAGCACTTACTTCAGAAGCCCATTGAACCCGCCTCGTATCGCCGTTTCTTTCCATTATAAACACACACAGACTCACGACACCATCTCACTCTAACACAAACTAAGGCACAAGACACACGTCAAAATTTTCGAAAAAAAAAAGAATTTCGTTTCGTTTACGCGGCAGATTTCTAACGTTCGGAAATGTCGGGAAAATCGTCGATGTCTGTTCCGCGGCTGCGCGGTCTTCGCTCTGAGTCACCCACAGAATTTGCTATGACGCGACGTGTTGCAAATTTTGCATTTTTTTAAACTCTGGAACTTAGTAACGTATCCGCCAAATCAGCTGATAGAACAGACAGCGAAGAAACGCGATAGCACGCTCTATCGGGTTAGTGTAACGATAGGGACACCTATATCCTCTATCTCGCTTTATCTAGGGGACTGGCGTGATAATTTGCATCTGATAGACGACTGATAATAATTTCCTTTTTTGCATCCTATTGTTAGATTATTACGGTGAAAGCAATTATACAAGTCGATTAATTTTACACTCGATACGGAATATGCTCGTTAATCAGTCACAATTACGTTGTTAAGGTAAATTGAGACGAAACGGGTCAGCATGAATCACGTAATTAACGTTAACACTGCACAAAATTTGAGGCACGGGGTTTGACACGTTTGAATTTCGAACACAATTCGCGCGGGAATTTGGACGGTGACAGTTTATTTTTTTTTATTTTTTTATTATGGACGAAGGAGGTTTTATTGCGAGTTGTTTCTTGTCGCGAGGCGACAGTCGACTAGTGGTAAGAAGTAAGAAGCGAGGGAGTGGTGGTCGCTTGGTGGGATCGATACCATAGTCTGGTCGACGCAATGACCGTTCGTTCCCCACAGCCCTACACTTGGATTATAGGATAGTTATCATTCAAGGGTGGGCCGGCTATATTTATGTTGGATAATAAATCAATAATCTCGTGGTGGCTTTCTGAGTAATATACATAATGTATTCATTATTACTCCCGCAGGTACTTTTCATGTATTCATGTAATACGTGGTTAGTAATAAACAACCAGTTATTTATGGCAATATGATAAACATTTTATATATTTTTTTTTTAAATTTCATCCAAGCACGAAATTATTTTTTTATATTATATATATATATTTATGATAATATAGTTTATTGTATTCCCTGTTTGTACATTAGCACGCCTGTTTTGGCTATAACTGTTTTAGTAAAATTTAGTTATAGGTAAATACTTAAAAAATAAATAAAAATAAAATAAATAAATATTTCGGGACAATTTTCACACACGGCACGATCTGATCCCATACTAAGCTTTCGCTTGTGTTATGGAAACCAGATGGCTGATAAACATACATATATATATATATAATTTTAAATAAATACTTATATAGATAATTAACACCCTGACACAGAGCAAACATCTATGTTCATCACACAAATATTTGCCCCGGGTGGGGATCGAACCCACGACCTCTGGCTTGGAAGGCAGGGCCACTACCAAGCAAGCCAACCGGCCAGTCAAAAAGATAGGTAATCCATTTTTGGCAGTTTATGCAAAAAAATACTAAACTTATTTTATTATACCTACAAACTGCATGCAAAATAATATTGCAGTGGGATGAGCAGTATCCCACTTTCGAATAAGACCGCATGTGCAGTGCATCTCTACCAGACAACCAGTGGTTAAGGTAAAATCTGAACACTTTTTCAAACATAATATTTTGTTAATTTCCTATATAATCTGTAATAAAGCAATTAAAAATAAACTGTTTCGTAACAGCTGAAACATGGACATATAAAAATAAATAAATAAATAAAATAAATAAATATTTCAGGACAATTTTCACACACGGCACGACCTGATCCCATACTAAGCTTTCGCTTGTGTTATGGAAACCAGATGGCTGATAAACATACATATATAATTTTAAATAAATACTTATATAGATAATTTTAAATAAAACATATCGATTGTACAAGCTGAGTAGAGCAACGGTAGAGCGCAACTAAGAAAATTGTTTTTCTTTTATAATTAAACGTTCATCATAGCGCCATCTAGTTTTTATAACGGTGAACGAGGGGAAATATAATAAGTACCTACCTACCTACTACATGCAATATAACATCTTCGAAATTATACATTTATATTAGGTATATATATTAATTAAAAAAAATAGTAGAAAAAAATAGATATAAAAAATATTTGCTGAAAGCAGCATCTAGAGGTGTTTGCCTATTAGGTATCTGTTTAACAAACATGAAATTATTACTACAGTTACCTACGGCTCTGGATTGAACCGTTCAATTTAACTCACTGTCTATCACATGCGAAATTTGATCTAAATTTTTAACCATTTATGTCGGCACATAATCATACAAAATTACACAATATTCTGTTAACCTTAATCTTATTAATATATACAGGTGGGATAGAAGGACTATTTGCCTATCCTTAATGTGGGACGAATTTAAAACCCAGTAGGTACCTACGTTTCTTTATTTATCCAAGAATTACGTAAAAAACTATGTTTAAAATATTCATGCAACTATTTTCCTACATTTATTATTTACTAAATAATCAAATTATCGGCTCCCATAGTATATTATTAAAGAAGATACGCATGTACAGTAATCCAAAAGTAATAATGCGCATAGAAATCTTCGTCACTGTTCGGCAACTGTCATATTCCCGGAGCTTCCGAAGACGATATGTATATAGAGTGGTTAAATGCATTTTCTTCATGCATAATTTAGTAAAATTATGTGTTTTGTGCTAAAAGAGATTAATATTGATTTGTAAGTAACGATTTTGTTTCGATAATATCTTGTAAGTAAATAGCGAAGATAAACCCACGATTGCGAATATGTCTTTGTTGGATTCATTTACTTGGAAAATTTTATAGTACTTTTAAAGTGTATTACTGAAGCTGGTGTAATGATGGAAGAAAAGAAGGTTAAAATAACACAAAATTTATATTGTATAAAATATGGTTTTCAAACACAGGTTTACATTTAAACCATATAAATCTAATCATTAAAATCTTAGTTCAAAAGTATTTACAGTACTGATCATTCTTCAATAATAATATTATATTATTGTCATAAGACAATTACAAAAAAATAAAAATAAAAAACAATCAAAATCAGGGATTATCTTTATTTCTGACATTTTAGATACATCGGAACTTTCATTATGCTCTTCTTCATTTTCACTTTCCCTACTGCCATCACCTGTGTAAATCATTTCATCGATTAATTCAATTCACCTTTAAAAACATAACCAATACATACCTTACCATACCCTTCGTATGTAATAGCAGCTCTATATAATTCCACACAGAGAGAACACGTGCAGTCACCACCAATATTTAGAGACGACTGGCGGATTTTTGAGTTTTTTGACTGACAGGCTACCGTCACCTACCGCCCGATTTGTTTTTGATTGTGTATGACCGTGAATTGACTTCTATTTCTTTTGAACAAGGTGTAAAATGCAAGTGCATTGTTTAGGGCTCTTACGATTCAATGATTCGAGTGTTTTCGGAAATACGACAATTAGCGAAGATTTGCATGTGCATTATTAATTTTGGAGTACTGTAATTCGCTATCCAATTTCCTTTAAGGGCACAGACCCTTTGGGAAAACAAAGTTCACGGTATCAAGGCCATTGCCCAAACGACCAATAGGAAAGCGGGACCGCACAAGTTTCACAAAATCAGCCAATCACAAAGCCGCATGGCTCTTTTCATTGGTTGATATTAAAGTCATGAATGGAACCGAAGCTTTATTGAATTTTGCCGCCTTTTATGAATGGGGTCGGCTGAAATTCGCGCGGGATATTTAGTAGGGCCTTTTCATAAGTTTTTGATCTTTTAAAGCCTTAGATATGAGCTAAAGCCCAGCTTTTCAGTCAAAGAACTGCATCTATGATTACTTTACACACATTCACACATCTAGAAATATTCTAGTCAAGATATTACTTATCACTTTAATTAACTTCTATGAAAATACTACTTACTGAATCAATTTGGCATACTGATAGTCGTACATTTTCATGTTGGAAAGATTTTACAGGATGTTTGTGATGATAAAAATATTTCAGAACGAAACCTCAAACCTTTCTTGTCCAATTATAAACTAGAGATATTATCTAAGCTAATTTGTGTTTGCTAATTTATAAGACATCGATTTTTATTTCCTGTATAATAAGTACAATAATCTAATCTAGATCTAAGTTGATCACCAAATTTTCCACGCCAGCTTAGTACGGCTTCTGTCTGCTTGCTAATCCTATTTTCGTCATTACCTACATAATAATTAGGTCCTATTTCATAATTTAGGATTAAGTAATATTATTAATAACCTTGAAATTTGAGACGTATCAGATTCTATTAATTTTGTAAAAGACTTCAAGAAAGAATGATCCGATTAAATTTTGTATATTTGCCTATTACTTATTTAAATTAATTTGTATATAATTAATTATTATAATTAGAAGTAGCGATTATGTTTTTTGAACCGGTATCTATGATATTATTACGATTGAGAAGAATTTAATAATTTAATGAACCTCTGCTACTTATAACCAAAATATACATATAATTATATTATTGCAGTCCATTATCCACCTAAATAAGACCTAAATAGTAAATTTTAGCTGAAAAATCATAACATTTTTATATTTTAGCTATTGAATTAAAAACGCCTGCTACATTAAACGAGTGTTTTGTTTTTGCGTATTGCCAATATATTTATGCAGGCGTAGTATTTTCACACAACATACAAGTTACAACTCAAGAAAGGCTCATAAGATTTGATTTATTTTTAGTTTGATGGATTTGCATGTTTATCGATAAGGATATGAACTTTTAAAAATTTGAAAAATCTTCAAAAAAAAGTCAACTCGAGCGGAGCCGGGGCGAACAACTAACTTACAATATTACAGAATCGGTCTTATAAAAAAAAAAACTTATTCACTTGCAATGTAATCAGTGATCAGACTGCCATACATTCCTTCTTTTATCTGCCATACCATGATCTACATACCGCATACGGTCTTTTGAATTGTCTTTTTCTTTTTATCTGTCTAATAACTGATTACTAATAAATATTTACTCATATAAATTATATAAGACATATTTATATTTTATACATTCAATTACCTACCAACAACACAAATTCATAATTATTTGAGACCTTATTTCAATATGTAACTCACATGTGACCATATGTAGGCTAGGTTATTGTTAAAATTGTCCATTTAGGGCGTTATGAAACCGTTCACAATATTTTGAACAAAAGGAGGTTTAGGATGAAGATTAATGCCCTATTGTTTATGCAACAATGACCGTTATCAACACGGCACATTCGGGACTGTTATTAAAATGACTATAATGTTTTTGAGGTCAACTATAGAGTAATTTGGCAATGTGTGATTGGATAGTGTGTATTGAAATGTTGAGTAATCGAAATACAGTATAAAGAAGATTAATTAAATGTAAATATAATAACAATGAGATAAATGGAAATAAATGTTAAGAAATAATCAGGAATTAATAATCATTAGCCTCTTAAGCTTTGGATTGTCTTCACCCCGGTTAACCATCCAAACAGATTTGTCTATTTAGAACTTAATTTAGAATATTTATAAAATCTACCATTGCTAAAATATACACTTAATATTATTCCATCAAAACATTCAGAACAAACACATCATACAATATTCGATATCCGTGTAGAAAAACGGGCGTGGAAGCAACACTGCTACCTTTAGGTAATATTACATAACGCCCTTGTATTCTAGACAGGTCTTACATATTTAGACATTCTGGGCTGAATTTCAGAGGGCTCATTAAATTTGCTCATAACTTGACGAAGCGTCTGGAGTGACGAGATTGTATATTTTATGACACTTGAATATGAAATGGTTCATGGTATTACGCTATTTATCTGAACTTAGTAAGAAGAGAAATCTTATGCTGGAAAATGTAGTAGATATCTAAAGCATAGTATATTTTGTAAGGGTTTTCAAATTTTCATCAAGAATTTACGTTGTTTCTGTTATAATCGAACTGGAAAATAAAATATAGGTAGAAAAAAACAGACATCTTTAAAATTTAATTGTGTAGATCTTAAGGTGTAAAATAATTATAATAACAGTTTCCAAAATATAAGTACTTACCTATTAATTATTTTCCTCGTGATTTCAATAAATTATTAGAACATTGTATCCTGTCTTGTGATATATCTAAATTTTGTATCCTGATTTAGTATAAGGAGTAAAATAATAATGTGCTCAAAATTAGAAGGTTTTCGTAACAGAACACGCCTATGAAGAATTCCTCGTATATTGCTATATACCGTATTGCTATATACAGTGCTATATACCATACAGAGTATTCCTCTAAAAATCTACACATAAAAATCACTTCAATTCTCCAAGCAATAAAACACAATTTACCTTATCCACAGGCATGGATGGGCACGCACGACACAAATTCCAGAATGATCCGATCATCTGGTAGCAGCCGGCCGGCTCGTGGACTGGTTCAAGCGTCTGCCCTGCCGCCCTCAGGCATGTGCTGCTGCTGGAATGGGAAATTAGGATTAGATAGAATAGAATAAAATTGAAAAAAAAATCACGAGGCGGGATTCGAATCCGCGACTTCCGCCATTCCGGGGCGACGCCTGTCCACTCGGGCAGTCGTCATCTCGATCTCGGTAATTAAAAAAAGAGCGTGTGTGCCGAGCACACGTGTCAGAAGTGAAACTTCTTTGGCAAGATTCATAGATATCAAAATCGTCGCCTTACTCCATGACATGACGGCATAGCCATGACATGACATGAAAGTAACATTTGACAAAAAATTAAGACTATCGTCATCAAAAATCTATTTTAAAAAGACAAATGAATAAAGCTTTTAATCCTTCTCCTATAAGCTTATAAATAACATTTCTCACAAGCTATTTAAAATATAGTATTATTTAATTCAGTATATTTATAAACTCAATCAAACTAGAATATGCAAAATTCGATGGTTTTGTTTATTTTCTGAACTATAAAGTATAACGAACGAGATTTAAAATGGGAATCCATAAAAATGCAATATGGATCTTTGCCAAAACGTATTCAATGCAAATAGTTTTGTTTTTATTGTGATTGCGTTTAGAGGTTTTAGCTATCAGTTTTTGTCTTTACTATGTGGCTATAGATATATAGATACTAGCCACTCGTCCCGGCTCGACATGGGATAAAAACAAAATAAAATATAATCCATGGTAGGTACTCATAGATAACGTGGTTTTCTATGAAAAAAAAATCTATCTAAAAATCTTTTTCTATTTTTTTTTTGGTAAAGGAGTTTTTAAAATCGCTGCAGTAGATCCAGAGATTATCTTTACAACGTCGCGGACTCACAAAATTTATAACACATAACATTTCAAACCCAAATATTTATTCATTCAACCAGACTTTGTTGGCTTCTGAGTCATCAAAATAAGCAAAAAAAATTACCATCGAATCGGTTAGAAGAGCCGGCAAGAATCTCTGTAGTTGCTCTTTTAATTTCAATGTACATGTTTGAAAATAATATCATAAAATATATACTTATTGCTTTACTTTCCTAAGAAATAGGATATATTATAACAACCATATAAAAACGTGAATTTTCTCGCTTCAGGGAATGCAATCTCATTTAGTATCATTCAATCACGAGATGTTGACGGTATCTCGCGAGGGATGCTGCTTTTCGTATCGAAAATCTTCTTAATTTTCATCAGCATATATATTTTTTTTACTATTTATGAGAGTAAAATTAGATGATTCATTTGGTGTATAATTTGGTTCTGCAATAACGAGATATCGACGGTTTTTCGCGGGGGATGTTGAAAATCTTCTTAATTTTCATCAATGTAAGATGTAAATATGTAATTCAATGATACGTTTGTCGTTGTGTTTGGTTTTGCTTTTACATAATACATATCGATCTCCAAAACTGGTGTACGTTTTTATATACCTATGCCTGTCTAGATACCTGTATAGAGAATTAGAATTAGGGAAATTTTATCTAGGTATTACCTATTTGCTAAGAACTAATACCTACTTCGATTAGTTCTTTAGTTCATTAGTTGTTTTTCATGTACTAAAAGGGTGCAGCCACAACCTGCGAATGTCAGTTAGGTACATAAAAAACATGCTAAAAGCCAATAATTACAAAGTTTTCCCGACAGAATTAAATCAAATTCATATACTATAAACTTATAGAGCATTCAGTGCACATACAAAGTTTATCCTACCACTAAGTGAATTACTTGAACAGATTGCATTTCCGCTGCCAAGTTACCCGCCGCAAGTTAAAGTTATTGGATTCTAATAATGTTGATGAAATCAATATTATTTTATGTACTTCCTAGTTAGTACCATGAACTATCTGAACAGATATGGGTAATTAATCAGGTTTTAAAAGGGTACCTAGAGGTTTAGAAACGAAATAAAATTTACGTACGAATAACGTGCACGAAAAACGAGTGTAAAGGAATGTGTTTAAAATACGACACAATAACGAGATGATAATAAGGAATTAACTGTTTTTTAATTGTTGTTATTTTTATAGATGCATTTAAATGCTGATCTACCTGAGCCACAGTATTACAATAATTCCTTAATATTGTAATGCTGTGTCTCAGCTTCTGCACTGTCTATCTGAGATACTTATATAAAGAGATTCCTTTTTAATATTTTATGCCATCTAAAGAATAGAATGCCTGTAAACTATACCGTAAGATCAAATGTAAATTCTTTATAATTTTCAAAGATTTACAAGTGGGTAAAATAGAAAGTTACACGACATCTGAAACTAATCAATTTTATCAAGCAAATATCTAAAAATATACCGTTCATTCGATGAACAGAATTTGGATTAGAAGCTGTAATCTGTGTGCTAAGTGTGAGTTTTTGCTCGCACTCGATCGCGATAAAGTTAACTCGGATTTCTATGAAATTGAAACAGCGCCGCCTAGCTTCCCCATACGTCCGCTAGGGGCGCTGTTCGATTTCCCATACTAATTCGGCTGTGACGCAGACGCGATAGTAACGTTTCGTACTCGATCAAACTCACACTAGGGGTACTGATAAGGCAAAAAATGAATGCTAAAAATGTATTAGAAAGTAGTAAAAAGTTCTATCCGATCAAATTAATATTTAACAAGGAAAGAAAGTAGATACTATTTCTTGTTTATTCTGAAGATATTTCTTTGCAAATCCGTGGCAGGTTTGATATTATAATAATTACAATCAGGCAAACTTCTTGCTGTAAACAATTTTCTAGCTTTTTTTAATTATCTCCAGGACAACGACTGATCAAATTCATTTTAGTTTACAATAGTGGTGACCTATATACTTAATTATTTTTTAAAATAAAAGATCATAAAAACCTAGCTGAACCATACCTCTCGAGTTATACCTACTCTAACTTACTCTATTCTATTGACTCTACATCCTCCTAATATTTAATAATATAAATGCGAAATTAACTGTCTGTCTGTGTCTTCTTCACGCCTCAACTACTGAACCGATTTAGATGAAATTTGGTACAGAGATACAATGAGACCCGATAAAAGACATATAATAGTTTTTATCATGGAAATTCCACGAGAAAGGGAACTATGCGATTTCCTTTACTAGGCGGACGAAAAGCTAGTTCTATACATAAAATCTATACTAATATTATAAAGCCGAAGAGTTTGTTTGAACGTGCTAATCTCAGGAACTACAGGTCCGATTTGAAAAATTCTTTCGCTGTTAGATAGCCTTTTTATCGAGGAAGGCTATAGCCTATAGGCTATATATATCATCACGTTGAAACCAACAGGAGCGGAACACTGCGAGTAACACGGCGGGGCACAGCTAGTATTGAATAAAACCGCACGCACAAAATTGAAATAAAAGTGTGAAAGTTTAACAACTTGGTAAGAATTAAATCCCAAGAAAGCCTTTTCAATATCACAGATATTATATCAGGTTCCACATTACTAGGAAAGCTAGCTTATTGGAAAACGTTTGTTCTCAACCTCGTTATGGGTACTTGTAGAATATTGGTTTTCACTTAGAGACATAGCTTTAATATTGGGTCACATATTTATTTTGCTAATGTAAGTCTTGTCTGTGTGTGGGAAATATTTCGTCGAAAGTAAAGAAAAATGTGAGAAAAGATGCGAATTTTTCGAACTATCTTCAACAAATAGTACAAATATATTATTATAGTGTTGGTTTAATGCTCTTACATATTTAAGATCACAGTTTTTAAGAAAACGGGCGAGCAAAGATTTTCCATGCAAAATAAAAAGATATCACTTTTCCTTCATTTTCACAGTATTTATCCTTTTGAGTGATAAGGACTTAATTCGTGATGTATATTAATTTAATAAAACATGAGCAACACAAATCGAGCATAAATAACAGACCGATTAATTAACCACAAATGTAATTAAGAATTTGGGTAGCAGTTTAAGCCTTAAAAGTTGTGTTACCTACGTCATATGGCTATGTATTTTTGTAAAGTTTACTATAAAATTGTAAATATAGGTATATAGTTGATATTTACCATTATTGGGGAAATGAGGGCCTGATTGTGTGATAAATGATTTGCTAAGTGCTAAAAGTTCTAAATTATATATAAAAAAAAAAAAACATAAGTTTTTACTTTTATTGATAGTAAATCAATTGCCATCGCGATAATCGATTGTTTTATTCGTTTCTTTTTACAACAAAATACCAACAACAATTATTTTTTAGAGTCTCCACCCCTCTCACAATTAAGACGAATCTCTTATCTACAGTCATACCTATTCGAAAACACAACTCTCTTTCATTCACAGTTGGTTAAACTATAAGATAAGGAAGCGAGTGTGACTCAATTCTAGTCCCGAAAAGCTCTTATCTTACAACAATTACTCGTCTATAATTTCTCGAACTTTCTAATATTTTCCTGAAAATATCCTTTTATCGTAGTGATTTGTTTGTCGCTAGGGATGGCTATCATTTGTCATGACATCACTTTTTGGTTTTATTTCTCATATTATTTGCTACGTAGTAATGCTTAGAGCATTAATTTAATGCTCTAAGTAGTAATGGATCTACCGATATGATCTTTTTTGCAGTTCCTTTAATAACCTTAGAAGTGAGAACATTTATTGGAAAAAGTTTTGAGATTAATCATGTTATAAGACAATATTCAACGTTAACTTCTTTAAATATTTATTTTATACGATGTAAATGAGTACAAATGTCATCCTTAATTTTATTTATTAAGTTTTAAATATTTGTGATAAACACAAATGTAAACGCTTGCTACACAAGGCGCAAATTAATAAAATTTTGGTGTAAAATTTTCGTCTAAAAGTTAAATGTGTATCCTACTGATGTTATAAACGAAAAAATGCATTATGCAACAATATTTTATTCTTTTGAACTCACACACACAGCACAGTGCATTGGCTTCCTTATGTTTAAAAAACGAGTAAGGCTTGCCATAATATTATGTTTGTAATTGTACCTGTGTGTTCTCCAAATGAATAAATAAATAAATAAGGATGTGACACTAAATTAAGGGCAAGCTCCCTAAATTTTATGTGAATTTGCATCAATATTCTGAAACAGTCACACATACAATCAAAATGGAAATTTAGTATATGATTTATTGGGTCTTTTTCTTTCGATGTACAAGACAGAAACATAATTGTAACATTTTCGCTCGATTCAATTTTTATTCAAAAATGATGCCTTTTTTAAGGATTATTACATTTTTTTTAAGATTTACTTGGACTTTATGTCTAAAATAAATGTTAACAGTAAGAAAATAGAGTTTACTATTGAAGACCAAGATATTTTTTCTCTAGATCAATTATTACTTTAGTTATAAACGAAATAAGAATTGAGACTTACTTTTCGAGCTCGAACGCGATCAAAGAGCGCACGCGATATTCAACTTTATTACGGCTGTATTAGCGTCTAGTACCGTAACCGGTCTCTCAGTGCCAGAAATGAGAAAGGGAGCCTCCTCTTAATAACACACAAACGAAGCCGCAAGCTAAAACCTAGTACTATAACTTGCAAGGCCTAAGACATGAATTAATAAACAAAAGAATGTAGTTCCTGTGTGTACAATACCTATCTCTCACAAGAACTTCCTCCTGAACTAAATTACAAGCCTGTACAATAAAGTGTACATTGTATTGTTGTTTGGTGGAACTGCATTTTAGTTAAATTATTAAAGCAGACATTTACTTGGCTCCCAAAGGAAAATATTTGCAACATTTTTGACATCGTAATAGTATCAGCATTCAGCTTAAGTATAGTTTATTTCAACTTAAAAACATCAGATTAATTTGTTATTAAAATTTGGATAAATTTCCGATATTATTTATGCTCAATAAACACAATCTATTACGTTATTATATTTTCAAACGTTTAACTGAAATTAGTTATTTGGCTAAACTTGAAACGGTGTTTGAATTTTATTGATTTATTTTGTGACGGTTATAAAAAGTCATCAATCAAAGCAAGGACGAAACATACCTATAAATGGAAATTCGATAATAATACCTAAATATTATATCAATGTTAATTTTTAAAGATGCAGTCATGAAGACATGGTTTGAATTTTGCTTCGTAAAAAAAATAAGAATAGTTAGACACATTTATGCATCTCTAGAAGCTTAATACCAATATCTACGCTCTACACAATTTCTAATTCATTTCAAATGAAAATAACATAGCTTCTCACAAACTCTTCAATCCGGAAAGAATAACATGAAATATCCTATCAAAATTTCAAACTCCTATCCTTTCTGGTCGAAAAATATTTCAGACATTGCCTCTTTTCTTAAAACTTTGTACACGGAATACTGATGACAGTACATTACAAAAGGCAAGCAATTTCCATCCAGTCCTCCGGGAAAATGTATCTTATTCCCTAATAAATAAAGCTCTAACTCAAAGCTACGGATATTCGGTAATGCAGTTTTACATTGGCAAACTTCCCAGATGATTTAAGTTAACATTTATTTGGGCAGCTCGTTGCAAAACTGCCATGTCTTGGCAATGCACCATGTTTTTAGGAAGCTAGTTTACGGTGAGTTTAATCGAGATATGAAATTTCGAATAAGACAAGAGAAAAGAAAAAAGGACAACTAAACTTTTAGGTACAATGCCCTCTTGTACTTACTAAAGTAGTATATTTTGTTGTATGAAAGGTAGATAAGTGATAAATATGGTAACAAGATTGGTGTAAAAAATGTAAACATTAGGTAGGTACTAAATATTAGCAGACCTATAGCAGTTTAACTTATAATACCAACTTATACATTTCGTTCAATCTCGTTTTTCTAAAATTTATAATGAATATAAATTATACTACACTAAGTTAAGTACACGTTGTTTAATGTTTTGCGCATTCGAATCTGCATAAAAGTAACCTATATGTTGACATGAAACTAATAAAAAAAAATTGTTAATTCGTGGAAAATATGAAAATACGTTTACGTTTTACATTCTAACATCAATACTATATACAAATTATATTATTTTTTTATTTTAATTATGTATATTAATTTATAAAGTAAGGTAGGTAGTTTATTTTATTTTCTAAGTCAGTTAAAAATACGCAACTAAAAGTGCTCACCGTAGTTTTTTTTGTAAACCTCAGTTAAAATGCAACATTCTTTGATAAATTAAATGGATGTTAGACCACGTCGCAGTAATCCAATCGAAAAATAATGTTTTCTTTACAATGTTTGCTAACAAAAGCTAACGGAAACCCGGCTTGAAATTTCGGATTATATTCGCTTTACTATTTCAGTAACCAAACGTTTTAATAAAGATGCTATTATCACAGATAATATAATGACAATAATATACTACTATTATCAATATAGAGCAAGATCATGATTTTATAATAAAGCCTACAGTATTCCTTATTAACTTAACTATCCAAAACCAAGATATTTTTTCAATTTCAACAAACAATTTCTAAGATAAACACGTTCAGATAAAGAAAAAAGAAAATGTTGTAACCCGCCCAATCTAATAAGACTTCAAAATTAACATCTTAATGTAAAGAAAACGCAAATGAGGAACGCTATCAAAATAAACAATTAGAAAATACAACGGAATTAAAAGGACACGCAAATTTTGTAATCCCTGAGAAATAAAATTAAAGTAAATATTACAACAAAAGTTTTGGTGACCTTAGTCATATAATACGTAATACAAGTTTATTCTCTACTGTGGCATTTTAACAACTAAACTGATACATATAATACATTATTAGGTATTTTGTAAATCATACTGTTCAACAACTCTGAAGTTAGCAGCGTACGTCGTTCAGCGGTGT
>CAJQZM010023197.1:0-14909 GCA_907164665.1 Colias nastes | reverse complement strand
ACGGAACCCTCGGTGCGCGAGTCCGACTCGCACTTGGCCGGTTTTTTTGTATATTATACGAATTTGAATCTGTATTTTATCCATACAATAAAAAGAAGAAGAAGTTATCTATCTAATAGTAGTAATGTGATGAGAAGTAATGAAAAAGTTTTCATAATATTCTGACTTTCATATTTCCACATGAAAAATACAGGCGCAAACTTATTCATGCGTTAATTCATAAATAAAGCATACGTAAAAGTATCTTCTGACCGCCTCCTTGGTACAGTGGTTGACGCGTGAGCGTAGCACCGAGGGGTCCTGGGTTCGATTCCCGGTGGAGACGAAGAAAAAAAAATGCCTCGGTCTGGTAGGACACAGAAGGTTACACCTACCTACACACCTACACCTACTTGTCCCTAAAAGAAAATTGATCAGTGAAACAGATGTATAATGCATCTGCCCCGTACCCCACTAGGGGACATGGGACTTAACTTTTTTTTCTAAGTATCTTCTAACCATTTCTAACTAAGAATTTCCTGAAATAACAAACAATATCCACATGTAACCGAAACCAGTTCATTAAAATATAAATTACATAGAAATATCGGATTCTTGTGTCTATCTGTCTGAGAAAAAACTCTGACTAACGTCATGGCTAATTGGCGTGTCTCCCTGTTTTTCATGTTTATTATTTATTGAAACATATTTTGCAATAGTCGTAAAAGTCAGACCGTATCATTTTCGCATAAATTTGTTTGGTTTATTGAGGAAATATGAATAACGGGATGAGCTCTGATTTGTAACAATATTTTTTTATACAGAATTTCCGATGCTCTGTTTTTATTTCCCGGTTTTTGCATAATCAATGGTATAAAAATGTTAATGATTAATAATTATTAATTTATGCGTAATGGAGTCATAGTCTTGTTTTTCGAATGTCGTGACACAATTCTGCTTATAAAATGCAGTGGTAATAAGAACTTGAATATTAAAACTTGTTTGTAAAAATATTATTTTCCTTTTCTCATGTGTCATATGAAATAAGTGAGAACAGAGTTCAAACTGGATAATATCTTTACATAATGCTATCATACATTGATAGTTTTTGATGGAACTGCTTTTCAAAAACTTTTATACATAATTTCATAATACGTGGAGTTTAGGTACCTATTGACATTTTGGTGACATTATAATTCCCGCCCAATTATCACCACAGATTCACAATAATGCACAGTCCACAGATAACTAAACTATTCTCTAACACACGACAAATCGCGCACTCGACAGATAAGAATAAAGAGCAACAATAAAATGTTTAACTAATGATAACATTACTTCCATCGATTTTCAATTTACGTGAAAAATATAGTGCCTATTAGAACCGAGTCTGTTTAAGTTGCTAGTGGTCGTTAGTAGCAATATGCGGTAACTCACATGATAGTTAAAGTTTCCGCTATAAAGATAATAGGAAACCTAACGAATGGTTTTTTAATGTCCGATATGTTTACGAAGTTAGCAATTGATATTATTAATTGCTTTTGTTGGCAAGTTTGCGTAAGTTTTTCTAGCTGGGTTTGAAAAACTGTGATCAATCATGATTACAGAGCTCGTCATTTAAACGGTCGGATTTTTCAGTTCTGCGAATATCCGTAAGATAATTATAATTAGAGAGAATTGATGGTGCTCTATTTTTCATGATTTATTTTTACGTAAAAATTATGGCACATGTCACGTGACTATAACCACAATGGGGGAAATATATTCCACAGGTAGTGTTATAATATAATCTGTGATTTATTCATACATTGGTTAGACCCTCTTTGGACCCTCTAATTTAATTGGCAATTTCAACAATGATATTTTTGTGTTCAATATAGCTTTAAATATTTAGATATCTATTATTAAATTAATTTAAGATTGAAAGTTTATCAATAAGCTAAGCTTGTTAAAAATATAAGCCACTATTGGCTGATAATTTCTTCTTACCTGTTTCGGTCATTCCAAGGTACATAACATAACGTAATTTATCATTTTCTTTGCTAGAACTACCAAATATTTTAGTACTAACCTTGAGTCCAATTAGCGCAGTCCTCTCACGCCTCTAATCAAGCTCAACTTAGATGGAGTTCGTCAATTGCCCTCATATTATATTACGTGGTTGCATGACGTGGGCGAAAAGTGGCTTATGTAAGGAAATATGATCATAAACAGATTTGGGTGACGGGAATTAGCGAGCTTGAACTAAAATAGAGAGAAGTTAGGAAGATTTTCACTAAATATGTATTTACAGTAAATTGAAGACTGAAGAGTTGAGTTTATATTTGTGCTTCAATTATTATTAACCGACTTCAAAAAAAAGGAGGAGGTTATCAATTCGGCATATTTTTTATTTTTTTTATGTGTGTATACCGACTACGCGAGGTTTCTGAAACGATTTACGTGATTCTTTTTTTGTTTGATACGGAATAGTTTCGAATTGGTCCCATAAAAATTTGATTCGGGTAGGCCCAGTAGTTTTTATTTTATGAGCATTTTTGTCTGATCTCGATGACTTAATTGAAAATCTAGCAAGTAACTTTGGTTCACTTTCCGAGTACCGATTGAGCTGAAATTTTATAATGTAAATTGGATAGCGATGAAAAATTATCATGCTATTTTGAATACTTTTTTGCTTCCAAGATCACCATTTTATCTAGCCATCGTTTAAATAACGAAACGTAAAAAATAAAATAAAAAAAATCTAAAAAAATCTTCAGTAAAAACGCTGCCAAAAATAAGAAAACGTTGCAAAGTCACATAAAGTACCAGGCGAGCATAAAGATGATCGCGTATCCAATTTAACTTATCTCGGCTTAGAAGTTGTAACGATGGAATCTCAGTTTATGTGAGCCGCTAGACAAAGACCTAGCACTTAGGCGCATGCCTAGAATAATGTCCGTTTACATGCCAACTGTTTGAGGTGAAAAAACTGTATGGTTAATAGAGGATTTGTTGATATATTCATGTAGTTTTCATATAAAAAAATTGTAAAGATTCGAAATCCATTTCATTTGAACTCGAATTATGGTTTTTATTTACCTTTATATCTTAACGTTGCGGTTGTTTGTATATGAATTATTTATTAAAATAATTACAAGTACATAATATGTAAATGATTAGATATTTTTCTTAACAATGTTAAAATAAGGTAGTTTAGCTGTAAATTACCTTTTAAATGGTTTCTCTTTAAAAACAATACGATTGTCAAAAATTAAGCGTAACCTTTCCTCAAATAAAACAAGCTAAATACAATTAAAATTGATTTCTTAAAGGTTTACAGACTAAATGCTTGGATATTCGGTTTCCCATAAAGGATTTTTCCGAGCGGTGGCGCATAAAGACACTATTTCAAGCGAAGTCGCGATTTTTTCGATCACATTTCAATTGAGGCAGGTGGCGAAAACAATTTTTTGGGAATTTACTTCGGATGCCACGGGGATTTCTGCGGTGAAGATGTCGATTGCTTTTTGATTTGAATGTTGAAATAAACAGAGCTGTAGCAGAGATATTTTTTATACGTAAAACATGCAACATTTACATTATAGGGGAGAGGTGCCATGAATGGGACACGTTTTGAAAGGGACAAATCTAATAACTTTCGTTTAGAAATAAATAGGCGGTTTCTTATTTCTGCATTGTGGCAACATCAGTCCATAGACAATATTGACACAACTTTCATTCGGTTGTCAAATGTTACAAAATGGCGAAACAGTGTTGAATATTTTCGTGCTCAAAAGTAATTTATTTAATGTTTTCCAGCTTTGTTTTTTGAATAATTATTGAAGTTTTTGAAAGTGTTTGTTTCGCGAACTGAATAGTTGGTTTATTATAAAAAAGGTGAGTTTATAATTACATTTAATTGCATGATAATAATTTTTATTTTAAGGCTATAATTAAAAATGTGTGTTAGTCCTGTTTGGGACAGCTCCACTGGGCTTGAAAGGGACGTCCCTTTCGTGGCTATAATCTTAATGCTAAGCATGGTTGTGGATTTTGCTTTAAAATTGCTAATTTTGTTATAGGTTATAATTAAGCAGGCAAGGTCACCTAACATAAAGATGCCTCCAAAGAAGAAGGAACGAGTTGACCCCAAAGTAAATGAAGAAGCCGTTAAAGAAGTAATAGAAGAGAAAATGAAAAAGATAAAAAAGAAAACAAGAAGAAAGGTAAACAGTTACAGAAGAAAACTACGAAAAATACCAAGGTAGTCGTTGAATCATCCAGTGATAGTGATCGCACAATTTTGAATTAAGATTCCAGTGAGGATTTTTCTGATTGCGATGATGAACCACTACAAAAATTAAGAAAATTTACAATTACGCTGGAGGACATAAATGCTGTATCTGTAAACAGAAATTTTCAACTAGTAAGGAAGACTGGTTCCAATGTAAACTTTGCCAGAAATGGGCAAATGAAAATTGTGGAGTAAAAGGCGTCTTTAATTTTTTTGTAGCTTATGCCATTAATACCTATATTACTTAAACTTCACTGAAAAAGTAATTTTTATCTCATTTATTTTGTAAGATTACTTTAAGTATCATTTATAACACAATAATGTTGTATTATGTAACTTATCATCAAGAATTTGGTACATTATTAACGTGTCCCTTTCATGACTAGCACCTGTCCCATTCAATACCACCCAGTCATGAAGGGGACAAAATCAAACATTTTCTTATTTGAATATTATGCTGAATTGATCACAGAAGAAATGATTAAAGTTATTTTTTTTTAAAGATAAATAAATATATTTGAAGCCTAGATGAAAGTTTTTTCTTTATCTCACATATGTTCCCCAAAATATGTACCTATATAATTTTGTCCCATTCATGGCACCTCTCCCCTACTGTCCGCAATAATTGGTTTTAAAAATTAGTAAATAAAGGTTACGAGTCAGGTTTAATATAAAGATACCACGAATATATATAGTTAACTTATCTTATTGTATATGCGTTATATATTTTAAAAATACTTAAGCATGGAACCTATTAGGCAAAATTCACGCCATAATTCCCCGATAAAGGCTAAGAAAAGAGTCTCGTCTCGTAAAGGAGGATGATCACATAGTAGCAAATAAAAGATAATTGACCAGTTAAAAAGATTTACATCTGCCCCATTCCCCTTAAGGGGAATGGGGCAGATGTAAATCTTGGACACCGATTTTCATATTTTTCATATAAGAAAGTTCTATGATAAGTATTATAAATTTTCATTAAAAAATACTAACCTCATGGTTGTTGATCCAATTAATTCTTATTTACATAAAATTAAGAGATAAAGAGGGCCTTATCAAAGACAATATAATATACACAGTATTGAAATAATCATATAGTCTTATGTATAAAACATATCAAAATAATATTGATACATTAGAAAGCGTTCACGTCCTACAAATTGGATTTACTTATATGGCAGGTGAGAAACGCTATTGTGTGCACGTGACTAGTTTTATTTTGTTCTTATATTATGTATTAACAATAATTCTACGAACTTTGTGTTACTATGCAAGTTTGACTATGATAGAGCATTCCTAGTTACCAGTCTTGTGTTTAAAAAGTTTAGGCTTACATTTATATACGAAAAATAAGATCGGAATAAATTCGGAACCTTCTGGATAGGTAAGTATATAATGGAAATAATACTGTAATTGATGACTTTAGTACTATTATTTAGTCTGTATATTTGCAATGTTTTTCTTTATTCCTTCTCCCAGCTGCATTCTAATGTCTTAAACTTCTTGAAGTATACAACCTAGAAGTATATTATGTAAATACCTTTATATTCCTCTCATTTTATATAAAGTAATGAAACCATTCCACTAATAGTGATGTAGTCTAGAGACTGTAGGTAATAGGTTCAAGACAGCTGTTTGGAGTTAGAAACAATAAATGAAATAAACCCTGCACTGGTTTGAACTGCTTCCCAACTACGTGTAAAGGCGGGAACTGATGAGCTTGAGCTTTTTTTTATCTATTGACTAGTTTTTTTTTTTAAGCTATTGCATAGCTTCTATCGCGGGCCTTGAGCGCGGGGACTGAATCGAGAAATTCCGTAACGAAAAAACCTCACGCTCCCCACTCCGACGGGCTCGGAGGTGTGGCTTGAAGGCATGCTATGCAATAGCTTTACCGCGGCAGTCCCCGAGTGCCACACGTCTTTTTTTTTTTATTCTTGCACTTAACTTATCGGCTATCCCTCAATAAATTTTTTCACGTCTATTCAATACTACAATATAATATAACCTATGTATACAAAATCATACAATGAAAACGAAGCCGGGGCCACAAATGAATAAAACTTTTATTTCGCTTCTTTTTAGTACATAGCGCTTTTTTGTAGCATTTATTATTAGTTTAGGCTTATTTTTACACAAATAACGTCTAAATATCACAGACAATTCATACAATATAATCACACCTTAAAATAACATTACACAACTTCGCATATAATTTATCTCAGAGCCATCTAACAGAGCTATCTATTGTTACCACAATATTGATGGTGTATTTTGGGCAATTAATCGACTTCGGTTGACCACAAGTCCCCTTGTAGGCAACCTCTGTCTCTACACTAACTATAATCTATTACTGATTTACATTTGGCTTTTATAGACTGAATTGAATATATTGTGGCTATTCTTTTATTTGCTTAGATACTGCTAAATTACAATAACTTACTTGCTTCTGCATCAACAGAAATTTATTTAAAATTCCCGTTTTGTTAATATTTCCATGCCTACTGAATTTAACTAAAACACATAGGTAATATACTAAGTACTCAATTAGTATAATATGTAACATTTCTAACGAATATAGCTTATTTTAGAAGTGTCCATGTATTTTATATGTGGTTTTTGGAAATAAATGTAATTTCTTTATACATATCGTATGTATGTTCATATTATTGTACCTACCTATTGTTTTAAATAATGCTCTCTTATTATTATTACCTTCTGGTACTTAAAACACAGATTCTAACCTATTACCAACCCGCTTTTTAACTAATTCAGGAACTAATAGACAATGTACACCCACCTTTAGCGAACTTAAAACAATTTCGCGCTATCAAAGTTGAAGAGTAGTTTTTATTTGTTCGTCACGTACGAAACGTCCCTGGAGTTGTTTGCTGCTAGTCAAGCTATAAACGAATTTACCAACTCAAAGATCAAGTGTTTTGGAAGATTCTATTTTAAAATAGCCTTTGGCATGAAAGATTGAAATACGTGTTTGATAGAGCGGCTGTTTGGATAATGTTCGTTATTAATTAAGGTACCAATGCAACCCCCCTTTTCTATAAACGGTTTAGGTACAGTAATTTATGTACCTTGAAACCTTTTACTACATAGAACAATTGCGAAAGTATCATTATTTGTTTGTATGAGTTCTGTGGCTGGAGATAGGTAACTAGGGAGTTATATAGGCTAGCTAGAAAGCTAGCAATTAATATATAATTATAAAGATCAAATCGCAATATAATATAGTTATATTATCTTACATTATAATTCCTTTGCATGTTGGCAGTAATATCAGATTTTTGTTTTGGTCCTTCGAGGTTTCGAGAAAATAAAATTTGTTGATAATTTGTTTGGGCAGATTTAAATGGAATAGTGAACGTTCTTTATCAGGGGAATTGAGAAGTTTGGAACATAACGGTGATGTTTGATAAAGTAAAGGTGGTAAGTAAATTACAAAAATTTTACGAAATAGAATTCTATCTTCGTATTTCGGTTTTATCGTCCATATTAAGATATGATAACAGAGATATTTGTTACCAGGAGGTTAGACAAGTGAGTTAGAAGATGTTTAAAATAAAGATTCAGGGAAGCAAGTATGAATACATCACACCTGCATTCGTTGTTATGTATGTTTTTGACATAAAATTATTGAATTCTGTATAAAATACTTTGTTTTTCAGATGTTCCTTTAACTATAATGTGACTAAGACGCGTCAATAGAAAACCTAGTAGGGTATTTATGTGATTTAAATGCTGGGTTTGACAAACAGATATTGTTCAAGCCATTTATTTATTCAACATATCACTCAAAAATGCAGTTTTGATAATCACATTTTGACTACAATGCCCAAAGGAATCGGTCTACAATAAGTTGCACCTGAAGTCTCTCCTTGGAGACAGTCTGACGATCGCATGTCTCTTTGTTTATATTGACTAGTGTTCTCCGCGGAATTGCTCGCTGAAATGTGTGACAAGTTGAACTTTATAAGCGTCTTTATTGGAAAGGTTTTCGCGCGGTTTCGTCCGCAATATCTAAAACTTAACAAATTATATACGTACGCCTTCCCCGAGAACCATTAGTTAAAACATTATGAAAATTGGTACTGTAGTTTGAGTTCATTGCAAATAGACACGGTAGAGTAATCTATCTTCAATTTTAGAAAATGATCTAATAATAATAATTAGTATATCTCATTTAATTACGAATATTGCAAACTGCAATATATCGAGACATAATATTTCCCTGACATTGTACAAAGAAAATTCAAAAACATTAAAATCGAAACGTAACATTCGTAAATAATCTTAAACATAAACCATTAAAAAATAAGCCGAAGATTTTTCTAGAAACTTACCGCTTTGTTCTAGGCGAGATGTTTTAAACTTTTTTACTTTTTATCAATAACCTTTTAAGTAAGGCGAAGAAACAACTATTCATTAGCTAGCTACTCACTCTTCTGAAAGAACTTTCAATACAGCTTTAAATATAGAAAACAATCTTGTATTTATATTCTTTCAAGCATTTGTTTATGCTAAAACTTCTCAATTTTTACGAACATCATTTCTATAAGTTGTAATTATACATTAAAATATTTCAAATTCAGACTGAAATTAAATGAAAAACAATTTTTAATTAAATAATTTTAGCTGTTGCAAGCAATAGGATAGTTGAAACGCCATCTTACTTTTACATCTAAACGTGTGTGCGTAAGTGTGCCGTTTTTTGAAGATCGAATGTTATGTCGGTAACCTATCTATAACTTTTTACTTATAACGTGATTGGTTCCAATGCAATTTTTAAATCATTCAGCTATTCAAAAGCTCCTTTGACCTATCCATACGTATTAGTAATCTGTGACAGGTGACTAGACATTATAGATAAAAAACACTCAGAACGAGTTAAGAAACTCAACAACGGGAATCATATAACCACATTTTAGTCATAACGAAGTACAAGCGGCCAGCTAACAAATGAACGGTAAATATCTTTGTAGAAATGTAGTGTTCAGCTGGGTACACAATATCTAAGTAAATTATGTATAAAGAAATAAGTTTAGTTACAAATATTATGCTTTGAGTTTGGCCTTATGATATGTAAAAGAGTTAGTAAGCAACGTATCTACCTATATTCAAGAAGTGTGAATTATTGTTTTACTTCTACAAATTATACGGGAAATACTACTTAATATTTTCTTGTACATCAGTATTCGTATTTACTTACGTGAATAAAATATGAAAATATATTAGATATTAGAAATAAATTATGTAATAAATAACTTGAACTGATATGATGCCCAATTCATTACAAGGTCTTAACCTTGATATAAATGTTCGAAACATTTTAATAGCTAAAAAAAATCGAGTTTAAAATCCGTCAATTTCCACTCTTGTGCACACTCCCTTCTACAAACCACAGTGATATATCTCGACAGGTGCGCTCGCCGGTGATGGAGCCCTGGCGGCCGTATCCTTGCGATATAACTGCTTGTATATTGCGCTTCTACATTATAGCTAGTTTTTGAACATTTAAGGAGCTAATGGAAACATATGAGAAGAAAAAATAGAAGAATATCTGTAAAGTTAAGAGTCACCTTCATTAACGAATCATTGAAAGCTATATAAATATCTCAGAGACCAGAGTCCATTTAAATTACGATAGGAAATTATTACGAATAACAGAGAAACACTGATTGTTATCGAAAGAAAAAGTGCTAATAGCTTAGAAATGTAAAATATTTATAAACGAACTTAAGAGTTCGTTCAAAGGAGACTTCCAAATGCTATCAAATTTATTCAATAACTAGCTGTACTCCGCGGTTTTAAGCGCAGTGCTCCGCTCCAGTTGGTCTTAGCGAGATGATATAATATAGCCTATTTCGATAAATGGGCTATCTAACACCGAAATAATTTTTCAAATCGGACCAGTAGTTCCTGAGATTAGCACGTACAAACAAACTCTTCAGCTTTTATAATATTAGTATAGATTTCTAAGAATTACAAGAACCAATACAATAAAAAAGCAAAAGAAAATGCGTAACGTCCACGTAGATATTAGATTAGATGAAGTAAGAAGGAAAAGACGTATCATAACAAGATTATAGCGCTCTCCGAACCTATCTGAAATAAATAGAAGTTCACCAACTTTCATATCCACTCATACGCTAAGTATTTGGGGTAACTTTTAATTGCATTTCGGGTCAAAGTGGACGCTCGAAGGCACATTGAAACACGCTCCTGAAAGTTTTGTAAACAACCAAAATTATGTTACGGAATTTTGGTACGTACTACAAGCGGTGGAGAGCTATGATATATAAAAAAGCTAGATACGTTACCCGCTCTCTATTTTGGCAAGAAAAAACTCAGCTAAGTGCCCGAGTTTCACTTAGTCACGCACCATTCAGCGTCGTGGCTGGACGTTCTTTTTATATTTTAATCGGCAGTTGTTATTACGAAGTACATGAGTGAGACATGTATTATGTCTCGTGCGTGAGAGTGAAAGAGAGAACAACTGTATTGGTGATAATGCGTTAGTAAGTAGGTATGTATTAATTACGCTGTTTTTTAGTGCAATGATGTTGGCGTATGCCGCGTCTACTAGTATAATAGAGTCATTGGTGGAGAGCGATTCGGTGTACGCGTTTTTTTTGTTTTCAGACAGTACTTTTGTTAATG
The DNA here is from genome assembly GCA_907164665.1 of Colias nastes. Taxonomy (NCBI): domain Eukaryota; kingdom Metazoa; phylum Arthropoda; class Insecta; order Lepidoptera; family Pieridae; genus Colias; species Colias nastes. The sequence continues at coordinate 3,982 of CAJQZM010023197.1, read as the reverse complement.
TAATTATCTTGTACGAAGAAGATGTAAACATGTAGACATGTAAACTTGTGATGTAATTTCTTTAAGAATTGGGAATTAATAGGACCGTGTAGGTTGTGCGTTTTGGCTCATTGTAGAGGTTTAAAATATGATTAAAATAGATGTCAGATCAAGAGAAGTAACTGTGGAAGTTACCATGAATTTTACGCACTATTGACTTCTGAAAGACTTCTTCGTTATTAATAAAATGTATTACACATCTATTTTGTGTAACCTTTATTAGTAGTGTAAATTTAAATAAAGATTATTTTGACCTTGCTATTTAATATAATCATAGTAAACTCTGTTTTCTTTTTAATGTTTAAAGATAAACATTTTGCAATGGCAGTAAAAAGTAAAAAAAAAGTTATATATATATATTTGTCTAGACTTATTTTATTAAAAGACAGTCTCAGGTTTGAGCTTATAGAAGGTACAACGTACTCAGAAATTATTTAATAATCTGTGGTATTATGTTAACGATACAATATTTTGTTATTAGATTATGTTTACATATTGTGAGGTCGTGTCCGTGGATTATTTCTGTTGTTGTTTTCGTTCACCTTCAACTATTTTTAGTGAACGGGTTTTTTTTTTATTTTTCTAAGTAGTATTTACGAAGTACTGTTTAGAAATATAAAAAAACTTTTTAAACAAAAAATAATCTGTAAAATACCTCATAACTCTTTATCAGATGTACACATATTTTTAAATATCGGTGCTTTAAAAGAGCGTGTGTGTCGAGCACACATGTCTGAAGTGAAACTTCTTTGGCAAGATTCAAAGATACCAAAATTCTCGCCTTGCTCTATGACATGACGATATTGCCATGACGCGACCTTGAAATGTGTCATGAAATTAATAGTGTCATCGATGAAGATGATAAGAAATTAACTTGTAAAATAAACACAAGACTATTCTACGTTATTTTTCCCAAATTAATTACACTCAAGTATATTTTTCTCCCATTTTACAGATTTAGAGTCACAGTTACTGAGCGAAATACAGCCATTAGGGCCAAAAAAATTAATAGAATTCCCCTTTTCACTGGCGAGCATTACTCATCAAAAAACGATTGCCTTTAGAGGGTCGCGGAGATGTAAGTCATCGACTACCATAATTAATACGAATTTCTTTTTAAACTATGGATCGCTTGATGAACTTTCCCGACTAATTCTCGATTTATGAAATAATATTAAATTAATACTAATATTATAAATAATAATATTATAACTGAAAGTTTCTTATGATTGTTTTAATACTGTTTTATTTAGAATTTTATTATTTTGTGCTATTTAATCTGTAAATAAACACGTATATTTAGTATTTCTTATCCTTATTCTGATTTGTAGATACAAAATAACGCCATAGTATCGAGTTATCCTTCGATATTTGCTAATAAAAAACTCAGCTTAAAAATGTCTAAGCATACTTAATATGGAAACCCTAAAAAATTAAAAATTCTTTTATTACACAAATTAAAAAACAATAAAATTTCCCAGTAAGCTAATTCAAAGTTCCAAACGACGTGATTTGCACATTTCCTAGTAGTTCTAACTGCATTCAAGTACATGATCAACAAAGAACCTACAAGGTGTTCCATAAAGAATTGTGCGGGCGAAATTACGTACCTTTTTATTCGCACAAAAAGCGATGGGAAAGTTTTTTTAATGAAACGGAAACTGTATACTGCTTCCAACACTTTGATACAATGGTAATGAACAATGGATACGCGTCGCCATTTTAATCGACTTGTGAAAGCTTCGTGCTGTGGCGAGATTCTGAGTTTTATATTGTGCTCTTTGTGAATTAGCTGCGTTGTATATACGATGGTTTGATTGTTTGGTACCTTTGTTAAAAGTATATATGTATACTTAATATTATAAAGCTGAATAATTTGTTTGTTTGAACGCGCTAATCTCAGGAACTACTGGTCCGATTTGAAAAATAGCATTGATAGTTATTACAGAAGACTCTATCGATTTAATTAACTTTTTAAGCTATTGCATAGCTTCTATCGCGGGCCTTGAGCGCGGGGACCGAATCCAGAAATTCCGTAACGAAAAAAACCTCACGCTCCCCACTCCGACGGGCACGGCGGAGGTGTGGCTTGAAGGCATGCTATGCAATAGCTTTACCGCGGCAGTCCCCAAATACCATCATACAGCATAACCACAAAGCTTTTAAGTTTCAAATAAATTGTACCCGATTACATCGCAAGATTAAAACTAAAGAATAATAAAAACACACCAAAAGCTCCCCTATTTTTACTACGTCTTCCAACTAAATCAATATTAATATCACTATCATAACTGCTTACATCCACATTTACAAGCAAACCAATAAACATCCCAAATTAGGAATGCTGCAGTCACGTAGGGATAACAATTTCTCTGAATAAAGAATCAGATCGTCTTCCTAACGACATCTCAGGCTGTTACGGACTGCGCGTGTAGACGAGGCTTTATGTTCTGTGGTACTTATTCTACCTTTATACAGGGTGCTTGATAAATATAAATAAAAATAAATAGATAGACTAGATCCATTCGCAGAAAAAGCGTGCTAGTCGATAATGTTCTACTGATGAAATTTCAATATCTGCCCAGGGTGACAAAGGAAATCTTTTCTAATCGTTATATATATAAGTATTATTTTTTATGTAAGTAGATGTATTCGATTATTGTATGCCCTTATAATTAAACTGATTGAAAAAAAACTTGTACAGATTGTTCTATATTCTAAGAAGAAAGTAAAAAGCACTTTTGAGCTATTAAATATTTAAAAATTGTAATCAAATCTTTAGACATAGAATACTGCCTTGGCCTCTGATCCATCACCAATTATTTTTCCTAAGTCTTACATTTAGTTTCTTACTGTGATTTCTGACGTCACCATATAACAATATATTTCTATACATTATCTAGTAGGCATAGAAGTAACCTTCTTATTACTATTTGAAAGGCCTGACAGCATCATGAAATATACATAACACAATACTGTAGGTGAGCATGATTCGTGTACCGCATAAAATGTTATCCCTGCGCTCCCGGACCTTTATATTTTATTCAAAATGCTCTTACATTTGATTTTTGATGGCATTTTCTTGTTCCCCTTAAGCGGTGCTAGTTTTGCGGTATTATGTATGTGTGTGTTGATGCTATTTGTTATGTTGTGTTTGGTTTTGAGAGTGTTATATATTTCGAGATTTTATATTATGTACAAACAACGTTGTAAATACCTACGTCTAAGCAAAGTAAGGTATTCTAAGAATATAATTTTGATTTCAATACAATAAGCAATATATTATGTTTGTAAATAACTATTGTCAAATATTACATTTCACATCACAACATAGTATAAAACAAAGTCGTTTTGCATGTCCCTATGTCGCTCTGTATATGCTTAAATCTTTAAAACTACGCAACGGTTTTGATGTGGTTTTTTTAATAGATAGAGTGATTCAAGAGAAAGGTTTTAGTATATAATTTATTAGGTTTTAGACAAAGCGGGCGAAACCGCGGGCGGATAGCTAGTTCCATATAAAAATAGAAATAAAATTCCTTTCCTCCAAATCATTCCCCTAATTTGCGATTTCCTCCAGATTAAGTCTAAAGTATCAATAAACAATAATTAGCAAATCAAAATTAGGTAATGCGTTAAATTAATTAATGCCAACATCGCTCGTGTGTTACTAATTCATGGCTAGAATGCACTAAATAATTCAAATTAATCACACTCCAATATGTATTGTGTTCAGCCTGTGATCTTAAGTAGTAATAATCATGTGAACTATGTTTGCCCTAATTATACGAATACTTAGTGTTGTATAAATGTGTCTGTTCGTGATGACAAAGCATAGGTATCTGCATTTGTACAATATAAAACTTTTTGATACAACAGTTTCATAAATTACCTATGTACCTATAGAGAAAAATGCATTAAATATCTTAGGGCTGATTTTTCA
>CAJQZM010023196.1:0-46154 GCA_907164665.1 Colias nastes | reverse complement strand
TATACCTACATAATTGTATTGTAAAAAGTTTAATCCGTATTTATTAAGGTGTGTTCTATTTCACCGTGTTATCAAAAGTTATCAAAACTGTAACTGACCACTAAAATATATTCAATTATATTATAGACTAGCCCAGTCCGTTGGGACAGTAAATCCGATATAAGGTATCAGGCGCCAGACCGACAGCTTTGGATATTCTCTAAGGCATGTACCTGTAGCACCGCTTACTTCCTGACCCAGGACTGCTTTTGAAATGATTCTACAATAGTAAATTCTCGAAATTAAAGAAGAGACTTATATAAAATATAAATAAAGCTTGCACGTAAAATAAAGTGAATAAATGATATCCCATTAAAAATGTACTCATAACCATCACAAATAATATAGGCTCACTAATCTATTTATTATTTCATCGTGAAAGTTTATCAATGATTTTTATTATAGTCCATTCTGTATCTAATGTGACAGTCTTCAGTCTATATGAGCTAGCCAATTGACCGTGCTAACCAACACTTAATAAATAAACTCCAATACCCGCGTTATCCAAAGATCATAATAGTTACCTAAAGTACAGGGCCGGTAATTATGCGCTGACAAAAGCGCTCTTTGTACGCGCCTCCAATAATGGCATCAACTTTACTAATTTCGCCATGCCGAGCCCAGCCTTTGTTCTGCTGTCTTTTATAACTAGCTAGTCTATATAAATAGGAATACTAAACTATAACTACGTATAATAAGACGCTTTTGTATTCGCGTCTGTAAGAAAAACGTTGGCGCTGGTAATGTTAGTATTAGTTAGGATTATTTAAAGCAGTTTGATGTAGCATTTATAATGCTATTAACATGGCAATTAACCAAATAAAAATGTTTATTTTTATTCTAATATTATCTAAAGATAAATGAATATGTTCTAAAGATAAATTAATTGTAGTTTTCTATAAGTATAGCGAAACAATTTCAATAATTAATACTTTATTTATCCAACACGATTTACTAATTGCTCATTTAATTAACATTTAGATATTATGTTCTCTACTAACAAAATATAATTTAGAATAAAAGTTAAAGACAAAATATTAAAATTTTCTATCAATTGCTATAAAAACATTTAGTGCATGTGATTCGAAGAAACAAGATGAGACCAATAATTCTATTAACCTATTTCATAGCATGATCCAATTTTGTTCACATAAGAAATAATAATTTAAAACTTTTGTATAAACGCAACAAACATCATCATCTTCATAAGCAATTATTTTGCATTATACTCCGAAGGCACAGATAATAAATCTGCAATTGAATAAAATAACATTAACAACAGCACTGTTGCTATAAGAGGGTACTTTCATAAAATCTATGACGTAATACCATCAACAAAAGATAGAACAAGGTGGAATTACTGAACGAACTTCAAGTCAATAACTCGGAAATTGTGAAAGTTATATTGTTTTGTTATCAGCGAGTTTGATTATATTTAATGTGAATAAAGGATTAATGCTCTTATGATAATGGTTGGTGTAGACATTATTTTATGAGAAATGTTTATGAAAAACTAGTTCAAACCGGTGTTCAGGATAAAAGCCTATATTATGTTTTCCAGGTCTGTATTTATCTGCACACAAAACATTAACTTAAGTACGACATGCATGTAGCAAATGCTGTATAATTTAATGACAGAGGAATAGTATTAACGTCAGAGAGGATAATTTTTACAGAGGATATTTCATCTTTATTACAAATTGTAGGAATAAAATATGAACTACTCGACAACCTAGCTACTACAAAACTGCATCTGTTATAAGTTTAACATGCATTTTTGAAATAACTACGCAATGTAAAAATATTTTTCCTCTTTTTCCCAAGACAGACAACCTTAACTATTATTCGAAGGTCTCAAATGACCGAGCTAAAAAAATAAAATCATTAAAAATGTCTGCTATGACTAAACATCTTTATTATAACCCGTAATGGCGTCGAGTGTATTGTGATTCGTAGAAATTTGCTTTTTACAGCATCCGAGGACTATTAAAGGCTAAATTATACAAATTCTCTCCATTAATTATAAAAATTATAACAGAAAGGGAACAGGCGAGATATTTTATTGTGTCGTTTACTTGAATTATTCGCGATCTCACTTTAAATAGGTACAGGAATAAACAAATGTATCTGAAACTTAACGCAAAATTGTAATGATATAAACTTTGGATATGAATGTTGCCCGATTACACAAAAACTTCACAATCCACGCTTGGAATTTAAACGGAGGCTTATATTCTGTAAAAGGTAGATTAGCTGCGATGAAGAAAATTTGGAGAAAAGTAATCTACGTTAACACAAAAGTAGCATAAAACTCTTCGTATATTTTATGTTTAAAAAATACAAGTCTATACAAAAGCCATTTATCAAGATAAAGACCTTTAAAAGACGTGCATAAGTGCGAGTATGAGAGCATTCATTGCGCTGAAACTAGCAATATGGCGGAACTAAAATAAGAAAACGATTACACAGCAAGAAATATAATGAAAGTGTGTATTATTTAACAGGAACGTTGTAGCCTGTAGGTAAGCCGGCGTGTGTCGGCGAGCATTATGCTAAATAATACATAGGATCGCGGCATCTACCACGCTGCGATGTCAGATTATAAAAAACAAAGAGGTGAAATGCATTGTTTTAAACGTGATTTAATGGTGAAACGTTTTACCCTTAGTCCGTAGCATTTTTGCGGTGAAATCCTGGAGAATTAAAGCGTTTAACTTATTCTATGTGCGACGAGATTATCAGATTAATGATATGTTTTTGTTCCTCTTAGTTGTTAGACACATGTATCTTTTTTATAAACAGCAAAGCCATCTATAGTAAATTACATACATTTATAAAAAAAAAAAAAATTCTTGTTTCATACTCCTTTTAGTATAGTGGGATCGAAAACCTGTAATATTTTCAACAAACTCTAATTTATGTTAACATCCATATTATACAGGCTGATGTTACCCAAGCCATATTACATTGATGATTAAATAGCCACCGAATTAATATACCTACACAGGTCTCAAATTGTGTCGATCTCAATTAAGATCGCCGCTCGAGCCTCGAGAGACCACAGGACTGGTACAGTACGGAGATGTCGAACTCAGATTCATTAAAATTATTCACGCAATTATAGAACCTTTGCCGTTATAATAATTGTCATTATTACATGCAAAGGTGTGGAAAAGAAACTGATGATTTACAGCAGTTGTGATAACTCAATATTTGAAAAAAAACATATTTCTAATAGTATGGAATAAAATTAACACAATGCACTGACAAAAAAAAATTGTTTATAGTAAGTGTATATAAGTATTTTAATGAATATAAAAGTGTACCTAGAACTACAGAAGTATACGAAAAAGTGCCGTGTAACGTATAATTATTCGACGAAGAGCAAAATTATTGAATTGATTAGAGGTCTATATTAATATCCATTATATAACAGCATAGCATGTAACATAATGATGTCATCGCCACGTATACACGGATATTATATCATGAGAATAGGTCACAGCCTACTTTGTTGATAGGAAAACGCTACGTAGATAACTAAAATATTATATTCAGATATCTTTGAATATTAACGTATATTTTTTATACTTCTGTTCATCACCATGACATTAAAACCCAATTATTTCTTTACTGAGAACAAACTAGGATTTTCAGTCCAATTAAAACCTACAAATTCTATGAAATATATAGTAAATATAGTCTATTTTGCAGTGAACACTAAAGCCCTAGATTCTTGTAAGCGAGTGGCGGCAGCATTCAAACTCAAACTCAAACTCAAACATTCATTTATTCAATTAGACTACTATTTAGTAGCACTTTCGAATCGTCATTACATAATTATTTTTAACATTTACCACCGATTCGGAAAGCAGTATCTATGGAGAAGAACCGGCAAGAAACTCCATAGTTGCTCTTTTAAATTAATCATGTCAATATTACATAATATGTAACTTATATCTAAATACATAATATATCATAATATGCCAAAGAACTGTCCTGTGGTTTTTACGCGACAACCCTCCATGGGTTTTTATCGTCCATATATTCCTGAATACTGTAGTACGCTCTCTGAACTAGTACATTTTTTATATAAGTTTTAAATTTAGAACTACTAAACTCTTTAATATTATGAGGAATTCTATTGTAAAAGCGTATACCTTGACCCATAAATGAATTTTTAACTTTAGCTAATCGGAAAAATGGCATTTCAATTCTATTTCTGTTCCTTGTGCCATAACAGTGTCTATCTCCTACTCTTGTGTGTAAGTCGGCGTTTTTGTGTACATGCAAAATATTATTAAATATATACTGTGATGGTACAGTAAGTATACCAGTATTCTTAAAGAGATCTCTTAGTGAGTCCCGAGCACGTAAATTATATATAGAGCGAATGGCTCTTTTCTGTAAGATAAATATAGTTTCTATATCTGCAGCCCTGCCCCACAGTAGAATTCCATAGGACATAATGCTATGAAAGTAGCTGAAATAGACCAATCTAGCCGTATCTTCATCGGTGAGATGCCTTATTTTTCGGACTGCATATGCAGCTGAACTGAGCTTACCTGCAGCGGTGTTGACATGGGCTCCCCACTGTAGTTTCTCGTCCAATGTTAACCCTAGAAATACAGTAGACTCTGTAGGATGCAATACCTCCCCATTCAAGGTAATATCTCTGTTCAACTTTTTTATGTTAGGAAGTAAAAATTCAACACAAGTGGTTTTTTTGGCATTTAATAATAAATTATTGGCAGTAAACCATTCAGATATGTGTAAAAGAGCACTGTTCACTTCGTCAACATTTGGGTCATGCCTATCCACATTAAAAATTAATGAGGTATCATCTGCAAACAGAACTATTTCACACCTATCCTGCAAATAATAGGGAAGATCATTGATATATACCAAGAACAAGAAGGGACCTAAAATTGATCCCTGTGGAACACCAATGTTAATTGAAGCACCGCTAGAACGTTCTCCATCAACAACTACAGTCTGTATCCTATCATGCAGGTATGACGCTATGAGGTTCTGGGCTTTTCCTTTAATTCCATAGTGATTAAGTTTACGCAATAAAGTACAATGTTCAACGCAGTCAAATGCCTTGGAGAGGTCACAAAATATCCCCAGAGCATTTTTTGAGTTTTCCCATGCTTTATATATATGTGTTAGAAGTGCAACTCCAGCATCTGTGGTTGAGCGCCCCTTTGTGAAACCAAATTGTTTGGTGTGAAGTAAATCATTAGATGCAAAATGACTAGTCAATTGGTTTAATATTAACTTCTCGAATACCTTACTTAATGTTGGTAAAATAGAGATAGGTCTATAATTGTTACAGTCTTCTTGATCGCCCTTCTTAAATAGAGGTATAACTTTACTAAGCTTTAGTAAATTAGGAAATGTACCATAGTCACAACATTTATTAAATATAAAAGCTAAATTTATCGCTATATTTTCTATTATATTATTAACTAAATTTACGGACATTCCCCAAAGATCACAAGTATTTTTTAGATTAAGCGTCTTAAAGGCAGTAACAATATCATTAGCAGTTACGTGTCGCAATTCAAATAATGTACTGCACCCCGCAACATGGTCCCTCAAAAAGGTTTCTGCAAGTGCTGAAGACGAATTTAAACTATTAGTAATAGTAGCAGGGACACTACTGAAGAATTCTTCAAAAGCAAGCGCAACATCAGCACTTTTGTCAATAACCCTGTCATTATTTACAAGTTTTATGGTGTTACTTGATTTGCTTTTACCCATTTCACCATTTATAATAGACCAAACTGTTTTAACTTTATTACCAGAGTCGCGTATTTTATCTTTGATATACAAACGCTTTGCAGTAAAACAAACTTTTTTAAAAATTTTTGAGTAATTTCTAACATAACTAAGAAAAGATGGGTCTTTATTATATTGCTTCATACCGTATAACTCATAAAGAATGTTCCTACACCTATGTATACTAGCTGTCGCCCATTTACTAAATGGTAAATCCTTGGTAATATTTAAAGATTTAACTTTAAATATTTTTTCAAATTCATTATGTACTAAATTAAAAAGATTTTTAAACATTTCACAAGGATTATTAGGAAAGGATTGATCATTTAGTACGGGCAGGTTTTTGTTAATATTATTCCTAAATTTATTAATGCCTTTTTTAGTAATAGGCCTAACATTAATTCTTTTAAATGTAGGTATGCAATCCCATTCAAAAACTACTTTCTGGCCACAGTGATCCGAAGTCAATGTATTGAGAATATTTTTCTCTAAACAGTTGCAGTCACAGTATATATTATCAATACAGGTTGCAGAAGTAGGTGTAATTCGTGTGGGTTCGTTAAAAAGTTTATATAGATTAAATGACTGAAATAAATTAACAATTCGTGTAGCCGTTTGTGTTTGTAAAAGTAAATCAATATTAAAATCACCACATACTATAACTTTTTTTTTACTCCTACTTAGACGCTTTAATATTTCTTCCATGACTGTCTCAAACATATTATAGTCACTGGAAGGGGGTCTATAAACGCAAACAATAATATAACGCTCCAGCTCAACACAGGACAGTTCAATGGTCCGTTCTACAGAAAGACTAACAATGTCAGTTCGTTCTTTACATTTTACACTATCATGTACAAAAATAACAGAACCTCCGTGAATAGCCTGTGTCCTAAAGTATATACTTTTTACTTTGTAATTTTCAATATTTACTAACGACTGACATTGTTTAAGCCAATGTTCTGTTACACAAAATATTTTAATATTGTTATCATTCAGAAACAATTCTATTTCTAACAGTTTGCTAGCCAAGCCTTGAATATTTTGATGCACAATGGAAAAAGACTGCTTAGCTGTTGTCTTATATACTAGTTTAAATCTAGCTTAGGGCTAGATTGTCTGTCAACACTTAACCTAGGTTGATGTATATAATAACTACTACATAAAATTATAGTAGATTGATGGTCTGATACCGAACATGTACCAGACTGGTTAATATTATATGCTATTAACATAGCAAGTTCTCGCTTATATCTAGATGGCAGATACACTGTATTCTTTGTCAAAGTAAAAGATTTAATACATAAGTTAATGTCAAAGTAAATAAATGCATCACGATGATGATTTGTTAGGTTATACAATTTTAAATTCATATTATAAATTAATCTATTTTGTTCTTGTGTTAAACCAGGTAGGTATGGCAATGTACACAACATAAATTTACATTTAGTCTTACTACTAATATCTAACATTTTTTTAAATCCTACATCAATATCCTTATTATTTATATTTAAACTGTCCCCATATAATATAATTACAATATTATTCTTATTAAAGCTGAAATGATCCAGTGATTTGATTATATATTTAAATGAACTGTTAGGCGTACAAACATTAGTAACTTTAAGCCCTAAATTGTTAAGCATAGCGCCAAATCCCTGACCAATATTATCTGACAACACAATCAATTCCTGCTTTGAAAGGTGTTTAGTATTACTGGTTGAATTTGTGGTATTGGGTTTACCACTATGTATGTCTGTGTAGTCAGACTTATGGGGCGACGGTTGCTCATTGTCACTGTTTGAACACTGACATACATATTTATTGGTCAGCGACTCAATAGGTCAAACCTCTTAAGTTAATTATCTGACCGAGCTGTTTTTCAATTTACACTCGATTCAATAGAAATCGCTTGTTAATAAGACTCACTGTTAATTCTTTTAACTGGACGACTGGACGTGATAATTCTGTTTAGTCGTTTTGTAAAAGAATTAGATATATTGTGAAGTATTATTTAATTTAAGATTTGTAGTGTTCGGGAATATTGAGTAACGGGTATTACAGAGTACGTACAGTTGATTTTTACGAGTATGACTAAATCTCAGAAATAAATTAAAATATATAAAAGTAAAACAGGAGACTATAAGTGAATACTGCAATGACGCGTTTACATATAAATATGAATAATTATTCTTTATTCGATACTATATTCAGGAGAAAAAAACTTGAAATGAATCCCTATCATATAACAGATAACAAAAGGCAAGAAATCAGACACTAGATACTAAAAGGCCAGAATGGACCTATATACATCACGAACAAGGTTAGGCAATTTCGGAGGGTCGTGTTACGTCTAATGCACACTAAAAACCTTTGAAGACGGATTGAGTTCCTTTAACAAATAATGTAATGTACAGATAAAAAGTAACTATACAAAAAAAGTCTGATTTAAACTCGTTCATTTATTGTGTGCCAATATGTATGCGATTTTCCAAAATAAAATATAACTTATCTACATGCTTTTCATATCGTAAAAACCTTTCCTTATAATAAAAACGTAATAAGCATCAAGTAAATTTATATTTACTAGGTAGATTATAGTTTATAGGCAGTCACCCTACGATCAAATATTATTTTTCCACTTTAAAACTAGGCCTTAAAAGCCTATGTTTAACGGTCAGTTACTATCCTAAGGCGGTCGATCGAATAGCGGAAATTACATATAAGCAGGCCGCAAATACATCTGATAAGTGGCTTTCCACGCTACTTGATTGATGCCTTCATTGCGACCCTGGTGTTGCTGCCCTGTGCCTGTGGTGTGATATCAAGTGTTACAACACTTGGAACAAATTATATATATGAAAAAATATGTATGGTTGTTGGAATAACTCAATGGTTAGGTTGTATGAGGGGTATTGCTAAAGCAATTAGGTTGAAATTATTGTCGTACCTACTGTGTGATGTGTAGTTATTGTACTTACGGTTTTATTTATGAGTAAGTTTTCGTGTTTATCCATTGCTGTATGTTTCTTTGTTTTAAGTGTTAGCCGGAATGCTTATCAACAATTAAAATCATCATATTTTTATTTACCGTCTACAATAAATTTAAGGGCATTGCGACTCGCGTCCTACTAAGTTTATAATCAGCGGAATGTTTCTTTAAATAAAAAATTAACACCAATTTCAACCCGATGATTTTGTAATTAGGGGACGAATCTTAATTAATATGTAAATCAAGGCTTAGTTCGTAGTTAATGGTAAGAAGTCGGTGTTATGTGAGCGAAACACGCTACGCTAGCATGGCCAGAAATACAGCAAATATTTCCACTCAACTTGAATGAAATGTAATTAAAGAAGCGGTGGCGTCGGAAATTTTATTTCGAAATAGTTTGAGTTCGCGAAATTAATTTGGAGCCGCGGTATAAACGTGTTATGTTCGTATTCATGCATATACGCCATTGACAACATGTTATTAATAATGTTTTGTCGTAAACAAATGATAATCGCGACGATAAAGCTTCACGAAGAATTTGTCGTTGAAATATTTGTGATGTGTCACAATACATCAACACGGGATTACATTTGTAAAGATCAAAAGAAATCTGCCGTTTCATATTAATATTTTGACAAATTGAAACAAAACGAAATGATTTATTGAAAATATTTTAAAAGTGTTCATATCTATAATATATCTTGTTAGCAATACTTGTACGTTTAACGACTAAGAAATCCATTATCCAAAACACCAGCGGTCACTAACACAACCACGTCCGTACATTCTACAACTGCATATTCGCAAATAAACAAGGCATAAAAACAATCACCATAATCCAGCAGCGAGGGTTTAAAATATTCACTCATTAAAAACTTTTCAACGCGTAATGAAAATCTTATTGGACTGCAGGCGGGTTAAGGGGACAGAAATGGCCCGGGTAAATGTATTACGAATGGATCGCTGCCTTTGATTCGTCACATCAAAGACGATAGCTCTCCGCTAAATCGAATCAGGGAGCTTTGTTTCTAGACGGTAGGTAAATTTGTAAAGGATAGATCTCGAGCGTCCTATTGTAAAAATGCTGAGTATTGAGTCGAGTGTGCAAATAGTTGAGGGATGTCTATTGCTATTAACGAATCGAACACTCTATTTAAAGATGTTATATATAGAGTCTAGAGCACTTATGTTTTATTCATCTATAATTTTGTTCAAGTTTTTGTTTGTATATTGGGTAAACTGACAATTAAGACAGTAAGCTGCGAATAAAAGAATTTGATATAAAAACAGCTTATAACCATTTCAATGTTATTATTTAATGAGAAAGTACATTTATTTAATAAGTTTGTCTTGTAAATGCATCGAAATTATAATCAATCAGATATTGACGAAGAGAAAAGTAATGTATTGGATGTAACTTAATAAATAGAATCTCAAAGTGTAGAATTATAACTGAACTAACATTGCAATCAAAACTATAAGTACCTTTATTTGATTATTCAATAACATCAATTTAGAATTATTGCTTTTCAATACTCAACTACTTACAGCACTTGTATTTCCAAGCCATTATGCATTACATCTATAAACATAACCCACCAATAACCAAATAATGCATAATCATTTACACCTCAAACCTGAACTCGATATTCGAGTTAAAAATCCCAGTTTGGGCCATCGCCAAGCGCGTTACGTAACGGGCTGCAGTAATTTTAAGAAGTATATTGGTTTAGTTTTACACGGCGCTTGCCAACCAGGCCAGTATTAACCCGTGGTTTATTGCATTTAACTGGAGGTTATATTTAAGAACGCTACCGATTACAAATTAGCGCTAACGCCCGTTTGTGGTACAGGGAGGTTGGAATGAGTGCAAGCGTACTGTATACTTCAGCTTAAATACGTACTGTATGTGTTTTATAATTTAATAATACGAATTAACATATTCAATGTTTCTGTGCAAGATCATGTGCTTATGTAACGTTATGTACTTTTATTGATAGAAAATAATAAAAAATATGTGTATACTGGAATAAATTATCTAATGTACAGTCTTCAATGAAAATAGCTAAATCATCAAAATAAATACGAGTCGACAAATTATTGAAATACATTATTCACTCTAAGACTTGATTTTATTCTCAATTCCCAAAAATACAAGGACCCAATTTAAGAAATAACAAACAGTAATAAACCTTTTTAGCTTTCGATATCAAATAAACAGCCTGCTTACGTATTCACGCGGCATTGTTTACGAAACGTAAAGATTTAAAGCGTAGCGCCGTAGCACCGTAGCGGCGTAGCAGCGTAGGCTTCACGTAGGCGTCACAATTGTTTTTACAAACTGGCAAGTGTCCAAGGGAGCTACGTGGTCAGTGTACTGATCAGCTGATTACGGCATTTGGACGGTTAGGAGACTGTATTGGTTCTCTAACCAGGATTAACCAGAATCTTGGCAGAGGACTGACTTTCTTGGAATTTCATATGTACGATGTGTTTAGAAAATTTTGGTAAATTCTACGTTCATTCAATTGAATATGATGTGAAAATACGTCTGTGTTGAATTCATTTTTTAGTTATTTAATACAATACAAAATGTATCATTTGCTTGAATTTTACAAAGCAACCGAACAAATTCCAATGATATAAATTTCCTTCACAAATTACAAAACAAGCTACATATGCCAAGTACCATATATTAGTTATTGAAGATATCTCACAAAACATAAAGCATACGATTTCAAATCCTTGTTCCTCAGAAAACGAGACAAAAGAACAAAATCTCGAGCTGAGAGCTTAACCTATAGCCTCATATTTATATTGAAGGCACTATTTCCGAGGCTTCATTCAAGACCTACTTTCCGTCTTTACATTATGAACAAACTCTGTGAATGCTTTATGCGTCCTGTTTTGAGATCGGCTTTTTATTAATTGCAGCGAGATTTCAAGTACGAGTAATGAAGATAATTACGAGAGATTTTAAGGAATAATTCGGATGGAAAATTGCTTGCACGCCCGGATTATAGTTTGTAGTTGAATAAAACATGGCTGAACAAGCTAATAGCGGTTTGAAATAATTCATATTTTCTATATTTATAACGTGATTGTACGCTATTTAATATTGCTGCATTATAGAAATAAAGTTGGAGCTTACTGAAAATGAATGTGTTTAAAACTTCCTGACATTTAAATTCAAATGTCTCATGTAAATAAATATAAACCCGTAAGAATTTATTTAAATAAAAAGGAGAAATATTTCTCAATCTCTGAAGTTTTCCGTCTACATTCATTTCGTCGTAGCACTTAGCTACGAATCGCGTAGTCGCGTAGCGCACTCGTAGTATATCTTTTACTATTCAAGTGCAGTTTACGTAACAGCAAAAGTTGCAGAGTGTTATCCAACTGCTCATGAAAAGATAAATTCTGTTAGTTACGAGGATTTATTTTTGAAACACCAGCTTTATCTTTATTTGTATAACACTGGGTTATAACTAAATATGGTTTAAATGTTCCGATATTTATTCAAACTGGCTACGAATTGAACTATTATAAAAAAAAATTGGTTGTCTGTAAAGTCGGTTTACTGACGATAGTTGAACGTGACAACGTCCGATTGTGCTTCTTTGTCGCTCGTTCCGCGCTCTCGCTTGCACTTCAAGCCTTACATGGAACGCCTCAGAGCGAGGTAACGCCGCATGAGTCATGTTTTTTCGTGCGTGCAGCCGGCTCTATCGAATTATAAGACGTTGTCACGTCAATAATTTATTGATGCTTAATTTTGCTTAACATTGAAAATAAAAATATTAAATACTACTTTATTTCATTGCTATAATGAATAAAGTTTCCTAGTAATCAATTTAATAGAATTCGTAAAGCTGTAATTGATCCATAAGGATTGAATTTATTTTACCATTAATATTGACGATATTTTTGTTAGAGAAATATCACGGGAATTATAATTTGTGATTACTACTTTTAAGTATATATCATTGACAAACATTATATTTAAAGGACAGGAACTAGAAGTCATAAAATGTAGGCAGCTTCTTTTAAAGTATAAACTATTGCAAACATCACAAGATTCACAAGACGTTTCCATACATCTAGAAGAGTGACATAACTTAATGGCACTAAACCTTGTAATTAGGTCAGGCCACTTAATTAACAAGTGTCATTACGAATGTGCCCGGTGCGGCCGTTGACCCCGTGACGTAAGCACTGACATCTCGGTTTTGAAGAGCCCGAGGCGTGACTCTGCGTTTGTTTCTTTTTAAGGATTCTGTTCTATTAAGATGTGTTTTCGAGCTTGCAACAAAGTTGCATTTAAGGGTAGACTTGTAGCGTCAAATTAAATGCATGTTGTTAAAAGTTTTAGTACCTATCGCTTAATTATAAGATAACCAATTACCAAGTTATTTAAGAAACAACCATACTATTTTGGTCAGGTTTCAGTAGCAGTAGAAAATGTTTCCTAAGAAGTTTCTCTTTCATTAAGAAAGCATATTAACCGTGTAAAAAAATCTCCTACGATGGACAATGTCGTGGGCGCATGTTAGTTCTATACTAATATTATAAAGCTGAAGAGTTTGTTTGTTTGTTTGTTTGAACGCGCTAATCTCGGGAACTACTGGTCTGATTTGAAAAATTCTTTCGGTGTTAGATAGCCCATTTATCGAGGAAGGTTATAGGCTATATATCATCACGCTACGGCCAACAGGAGTGGAGCCACGGGGGTGAAACCGCGCGGAGCAGCTAGTGTTTCAATAAAGTCTCTGTATAAAGTTCCGAATGACCTCTAGACATCTAAGTGATAGAAAAAATATCAAAATTAGTCTATCGCCGAATCTTTACTTACATAATATGAATGTAATAAGAACATGAAATAAAAAATGAATCATAAAATAAGGTATTTTTTTCTCAGAATTGCTATTTAGAGGCAAAGCAATTTTATTTATTTCTTCAAGTATGATAAGTGTAGATATTTTATTTGTTTTGTAAAAGTATCTTTAATCAAATTTCCTTCAAGATGAAACAATACAAAAACATAAAAGTATCAACATTACACAGCTGCACTACAGTTATCTAACAGTGAAATTCAAATGCAGTGCATAAAAGGTAACAATAGTAGAATAATTTAAACCATAATAATAAATACACGTAACACGGATCGATTTAAAGCGAGGCAATCGCAATAGTAAATTTCGTTCGCGCCATTTCACACGAATGCTGAAATTCCTTTTTTAAATTTACTTAATAATTCACGTGGCGCCATCTGTGCGTGGACCTACATTTCACGGTTTCGAAGTTTTTTTTATTAATTCAACGTTATAAATTGTCGGTAGTTAAGATAAAACAATTTATGTTGCATTTAAATGTAATTAATGAAATTTATTATGAAGTTTTGCTTAACAGAAAATTACGGGCCATTATTTTCATTTGCGAACATAATTCTATTGGATAAATGATGCGGAAAACTGTTTATGTAACGAACAGATACAGGAAATATGTATATTCATTTCATAAGTGCAATTGGCGCTGTAGGTTTCAGCCAATCATGAGTATACGAAAACAAACAGATTTGATAAATAGGTGTGTATCATTTCAGATCAGACAAATGAATTATTATGAATTTATTATTCTTCTTGAGTGTGTAAACACCCCTTAACTGGTAAAATTGTCTTACGAATAGTTACATATATTTTAATAACATTTTTCAGCCAACATTAAACTACAAAATCAAAAACTAATTGAACATCCTTCAAAAATTTGCTTACAACGTCCCGCCACGAACTGGATGACGTCATCAGTTATCAAAAGCATCTCTTAATAAATTGTCACTCAAATTAACAAAATCACTGAGTTCAAAGGGCCAGGGGCAGGAGCAGGGCCAGGGGCAGTGGGGTATTGGGGTAGAAACAACGGCACATTGTAATTGCTCCAATTTGTCGGTAGCACAGGCGCTCAGAAGATTGCTAATGACGTCACACCTCTTGCGTGCTGTATTGACGTTTTTAAAGTATACGATATCGATACGACAATTCAAAGACATTTCTTTAAAAAATATGAATTAGATTCAGTAATATCTTTTTCAGGATTCCAAAGGATTTTCTGACTATACTTAAATAAAATATGATTTTCAAGGTGATAATAATAATTTTGTAATTTACAGTATTTATGTGAATAATGAATGAAATCTACTACTACTACCTAAATTATAGTTAAGTCAATCATATATTTTATTTGTACTTTCTAAACAAATCAATATACGATCGATTACCAGGTGCGTTTACATATAACTAAGATATTGTAGTTCTAGAAAAGGCAACACTGCTTGCAGCTTTGCCACCCACATTCAAGCATATTGTTTTCCAATTACCGCAACGACGTCGTGTCGTCAGTAATAAACGTCCCCCAGCCTCGGAGACCACAATTAACGTTCGTTTCAAGTTTTCTTGTGAGTGGAAAATAATTGCGATTGAGTTGCGAATTCAGTGCTATCTGACGCTAGCGAGCCCTTAATTGGTGCTTAAATAGCGAATTCGTATCGCGAAAACATTTTAATAGCTACAACTGCGCTGTCATTTGTACGAACCAATTATATTTATTGCTCGTCATCGATCTTATTAACGCCTATTCGTGAGTTAAAATGCAGTGTGAATGGTGTAGAGAGTTCTTGTAATGTGTGAATGTATTCCACATTCATACTGAATATTGATGCGTCATATTGATGTTGTATGGTGAGAGAAAGGGTTCCTTCCAATAATATCATATCCTATAGTATAACCCAACTATGTACTGTTAGAATCAGATAACGATGTACATCGAAAGTGCTGCTTATAAACGAAATATGTATATGGGTTTTAGCGGACACATTAGCTATTATTTTTAAAAATATACCTATAAATTCACTTTTGTTTATTTAAAAAGCATAAAATCAACATCAATCTGGCCAAAACCTATAAGTTTGTTTGGATTGCAACAATTTATTCGATATGTCATTTGAATAAAAATATTATCCTCCCGTTAGCAATTCGAGCAACGTTGACCCAGTTTTGTCCATTCGGCATTTCGCGTCGAATTCGGCTCGATCGGTCAAAACTGTCTCCCTAAATCTCTACAGTTAGACCAACTTTTTCATTCAATTCCTATATATCATTGAATACAGAAACATCGAACGTTTCTATACCAAATTCCACGATATTAGGTGCCTCGATTATTACTTGACAAGGGTTTACAGAACCTAATCATAATTCATTGATATTATCATAATTCGTGTCTAAATGTAAATTCGTACCTTCTTATTATGAGCGAAAGAACTTAATGAATTTATTCTCATTCCTATATTTCGCGAGGATAATTGAAATTTTCTTTATAATACCAAGTTTTTGTAAATAAAATGAGAACTGAAAGTATGGCTATGAGAGCTCCGGCTTTTAATTAGCAAACGGCGTTATCCTCAGAGCGGAGAGATTTGATTGTTGCTTTTTTGAGAGATGAATAAGATATTCGATAATGTCATTTCGTTGTTAATCCCCCGGGTTTTTGCCTTTTGTAGAGGAGATGTAGCAAAGCCATTGGTAATCCGATTTTAATCCAGAATGTTCGTTGTATTTACATTATTTCCTTATATTGTTGTTCCACGACAATGAAAGAACACAAATAGAAAATGTAACTTAAAACTGTAACAAAAATTAATATAAAATATATGATATTATATCGCAAGAAGCAAGACAACCCAAACAAAAAAAAAGCTACTAATTATTACAAAATAAAAATATTCATCGACAATATGAAACTTAAAACCGTCTATGCTTTATCAAATTTCAATAGGAACTCAAATAAAGCGTAATTCCCATTCCACAATTATGCTGGTAGCAGGGCAAAGCGCCTCATTAGGGCGCCAAGATTCCGCGGGAAACCAAACCGGTGCGAACAAAGGAAAATATAGTTTATTAACCTTTGATCTGTGAAAATCTCTCCAAATTCTTGGTAAGGAGCCGTTGAGGCGTTATTTGAATGTATATTGTCTCAGATATGATACGTAATCAATATTGTAACCTGTTACCTCCTTATTAATAGCAATTCGAGTTGAAGACATTCTTGATCTTTCACGCAAATAATATTGAAGCGGTTTGGCAAACTTGCTACGCAGGTGGATTTGGATTGGCAGATTACGTTTTATCTAGGTTACATGTGAGCCAAAGCAGCGACAAATTAAATCGTAACTAGAACTATTACAATACTATAAAATATCAAACGATGAATTTCTATTCTGGCAAATAAACATAGAATCAAATAAAACGAAAACAAAAATAAAAATTTATCCACGAATGAAAAACAACACTGATTATAACAATAACATCACTCACATTAACAAAATGAAAAGTTAAATCTCACTGCATGCTATCCTTGTCGTATTCACACGTTAGAGTGAGACAAAAATTTCCTTTAAATTACTCGGAATAGTGCACTTAATTGTTAGTACAAAGTATTTTGTGTACGCTTAGTTTGAACTCCGTTTATTATTCCCGGCGTAACGTTAAGTTCGGGCACTATATCTGGTTACATAATTTTACGGAATAAGGAAACATATGCTGTGAAGTTTGTAGGATAAAATTTTTGTTGGAATTTTATCAGATTATTTTAGTAAGGAGTATTTAGCTATGATACGTTGGTGATAGTTACATTTATACTAACATAGAAGTTGATATTAATTGTTATAAAGAGTAGCTCTACTATAGTTTCTTCTCGTTAGTTAAGGAACAAATTTTGCGTTCGACTTTGTGAATACCGTAATATTACAACTTTATAGCTTTCACAGTAACTTATAAATAGAAAAGTTCTTTCAAAGTTTCAGACCCAGTAAGAAAAGGCAGATTTAAAATCGACCAAAAAACTAATTTGATAGAATACTATCTATAAAGTATTATTGTATTAAATTAATGTTTTTGTTCCAACTTATCTCCAGAAAAGCGACCATGTCTCCATTACGCACAATAAAACAAAACAAATAAATAAGCGCAACTCCAAAACGATACAATTGAAAGAAAAATAAAAAATCAGTTGGATTTTTTCACAAGCAAATGTTTTCAACAAATATATTTGCCGTTCAAACAAAAAGTCGGGCGTATGGAGCTGTGATTTTTGTGAAATATTTTTTACTCTTGCTTCCAATTGCAGTCATTTTGTAGCCCACTCGCATTATTGGTGCCCGTTCTACATTTTTTGCGACATATATAAGGTTAGTGATGTATCCTTGTGTTTTGTGTTACGTGAGAAATATACATACAAACTGAAAATGCGATTTTTGTCTATATATATTTTAAGCACATGGAATACTATACTGTACACATTATATTTAAAATAGAGCGTGTGCGCCGAGCACACGTGTCAAAGTGAAACTTCTTTGGCAAGATTGAAATATGTTAAAATCGTCACCTTACTCCATGACATGACAGTAAGGCCATGACGCGACCTTGAAATTTTACTCTCAACGCGCCTAAAGAAGTTTCATTTCAAAAATCTTCAACAATGCTACTTAACATCATAATTTTTATGAACATAAATACGAGATACATTAAGGCAGAATAAAACTCATTAATATCTCGCAATCGAATAAAACAACACACCATAACAATGGGAATCGAATCGGGCACCGTTCGTTTAACAATTAAAGCTCACTTGAACGTCGATTGTTTTAATTAAACGAATTTCAAGAGTAATCGCATATAGTGCCACTTGCTAATGGGATTTTGGATCTTTTTTGTTAAATTACTGATCATTTATTGTATTATTTGTTCTTTTATTGGTTATTATTTGTAGTATGATAAAAAGTTATTAACCGACTTCATACTTTTTGTTGTTTGGTTTGACATCAATATTAATAGTACATAATCATTGTTAATATTATCTACTAGTTAATAATCAGGAAAACAATGAGTAGCTGCTCTTTACACAATATTTATTATCATTAAACATTTAATCACGGATATTATAGATTATAAAAATCCTTTTTCATTTATAAAAATCAAACTGAAATCACTTTATTTGCGGCGAAGAGCGGAAAATAATAATATTATAGAAAAGTTCTTAACGAAGTTACGAGCGGAGTCGTAAGATAAACTAAACTGGACTCATTTCGATACAACTTTTAGTTTTTATTGAAAAACGTATTTAAAATCGTATTCGCGGGGATTTTTTTTCAATTAGCGCCGCGTTAGCTGAACAAAAGTTTTATTTTATTTGAGCGACTAATAAAAAACTACCGTGTATAATTTTATTCAATAATTTATACTTTTTGTTTTAAAATAAAATTCTACAGTGAATTTTATGGACCGTAATTGCTTAGCAATTTTATAGTCTAGTTGCAAATAGAATAATATCGATACAATAAAATATTTCGATATTTTCATTGCATCTTTTTTATACAACGTTTTTCAGTATGTTTAATCAACATAAAGTATCTTCTGCCTTTACTGACTTCAAAAATCCGTGTAATAAGATCTTATTTTATATTTATAACACTGCCATAATATTGATGTTTTGCATTAAAACAAAACATGTATTATGTGTCGAATAAAACACACAGCGTTGGATGAAGAAAGCAGTCTATGAATCCTCTATATCTCTATGAAAAAGGGTCACCTTACCGAATATCGATGGATTTTTCACCTCACTAGCAAGAGCGCGTCTCTAGTATGTCATCTGTCATACTCGCCTTTGAAGCGCTGTCATCTGCCAAGCTCATAGCATCTTCATCAGCAAGCAGTAAACTGCAACGCTGTGTGTTTTATTCGACACATAATACATGTTTTGTTTTAATGCAAAACATCAATATTATGTGTCTTTCTAAAACACACAGCGTTGGATGAAGATGTGTTTGATATCTGCTGGTGAAGAAAGACATAAAAAACGCTATGTTGAAAATAAATTATCTTGTTAATATTGTAATACCCAAGAGTGCTGTATAAACAACTTAAATTTCATTCCTTAACGAATGTTAAATGAACCTGTTGTATTGTAAAATAAAGTTATATCTTAAATTCTAAAAAACAATACAAGGGGGTTATGTAGCAACAAAAAAAAAAAATTGTTTTTCTTTCATGTAAGAACTATCCATATATCCTCTAAATTTTAAATTATTCTCCTCAGATAATCTTCTCAATAAGCCAATAATAATGAACTAAGTCTTAGAACTTAAGAACTGCTTAATTATTTCTCTTATATATTTGAAACAAATCAAAGTTCAAATAACAAGATAAAAATAACATTTTAAAAATTATAACTCAAAGGAAGATCAATGTCACCAAGGATAAACATTGGAGCCTCTAAGGCTAAATACTACAGTAAATAACATCTGTATATAAAATAACTATAATAAGCAATGTTAACACAACTGTACCTTAAGCATTAAGCATGTTTGTTACACATTGATCATTACTATGATCTTAAATTAGTTACACTGAATTAAATAATTAATTAAACAGTTTAAGGTTACCTTAAAGTAAACCAGAACTCACTAGGCACTGGCTAAATTTACTGATTGACAGTAAAACTTTACAAAGGACTGTATGGTCTTTCCACTGCCTCAACGGGTTAGTGCTCTTACCACCTTCTTGAACCCACTGCTGGACAGGGCTGCTATGTTTACTGTCTTTAAGATCTGGAGGGATCTTATCTAGCCAGAGAAAAAGGATTGTGTTGCAAGCTTAAAGGGTCCGCCCCTTTATAGATAAGAATCAATTATCTACTTTTAAGACTGAAATTCAGTCCTTTGTTACTTGAACCAACCTTTCCACATGGGTCACTGGGCATATCTATGTGTCTGGGTGTCCTCACAACCGACCACCTGATGGATAATGTGTTGTTGTATCCATTTAATATCCAAATTCAGGTCAGGTTATAATCTTATTTTGCTGTGATAAAAAACTCTATTTTGAGATTTTCAGAAGTCATGTTCATGTCATGAACTTCTCGGCCTGACCCCTGTAATAGCATAAAAGATAGACTTAAGCTAATTAAATAGAATCTCTGTGTACTAGATTACATGCATTTTTTTTTTTTTTTTTTTTTGTTAGCATTGCATTACAATTACAATTGAAAGTCACCTCCTGCTTGGAGGATCATATATGTTGGCACTGTGTGTGGAGGAGCACCACTACTTAACTGCTCTTTCTCCTTTGCTCTACAATGGGCTGTTTTCTCTCCCCCCCCCCCTTTCTGACTGAGCAGTTGGGGGGGTTAGGCCATTCACCAATGGTCTGAGTGCTCATGACTTCCGGGTCAATAACCATATATAACCATAATAGTCAATAACCATCTTTAGGCGCTTGACATTGAGTTGCGCAGAAATGCCCGTATATTATTATTATTATTTATTCTATTAACCATAAGCCACCCTTGGGTGCTATGTATCTGCCCAGACCCCGGGGTGCGAGGTGCGCTAGTACACTTGGAGGATTACCCTTGGAAGGGAATATTCAGTCTAGGCGTCAGCTCCATCAACGACTGCAGATGTCGCAAAATTCTGAGCAGGCTTTGGCAAGTATGCCTTGGCACTAAAGCACACCCTTGGATAGTGAAATGGTCCATATCAGGAGCTTCCGAAATATATTTCCTGTTGTACAAGGTAGGAGAAGCCACTCCGGTACAGGTTGATTTCTTGAGAGGCAATCTAAATCAAAAGCCATTTAGGCGTCCTGGAAGCGTGCCAAGAGTTATTCTCAACTTCTCAGCTAGGAACAGTTACTCAGTTCTGAGAGCTAAGACAGTTAGCAACCTTTGTATGTGGGCGACCAAAGTCTGATTGCTAGCTTGGGCTACAGGATGTGCGCCCCTTTCAATTTACTCAGAAGCATTTTTATTGCATACCTATGGTACACTACATATAAGTCAGAAATTCTAATGCCAAGTCCCCTGCATCCCTCTCCATTTCTCTGACAGGTAAGTACTGTTCAGATGTCCTACTCAGCCCGCATCCGCGGTATCTGTAGTTAGGAAGTGACAAACTTGTTCTTTTACAAAGACTATTACATTTCTGTTTATGTTTCTTCTCCACAACTCTAAGTGTTGTATAGCATGTAGAGGGAAAGCCTTTCTCTCTTGGTCTGCTGTGCGCGAAACTCTAGAGAAATACCTGGAGGCGACCACTGTACAGTCCTCTCAGTGTTAGATGTCTAGAACTGTCTGCAACTTTTATTTAGTGCAAGACATGGTCCTTTTAATGACTACCACAGTATGCTCTATCTTTGAGGCTTTTGGGACTGGCAATAACACAGACACTTCTATAGTATCACACATGAGGCGCAAGTATCCAGGTTTGCAATGTACATTTTGTAATTGATGTGCCAAACCTGCTTTGCCAAAATCTCTATGGTCTCCGGGACCTATAAAGTTAATTGGAACAATCCTTGTAGACGAAAAGATAATTGTCTAACTAGAAGGCTGTGGCTCATTCTGTGGCTTTACTAAAATCTTCATGGTCTCCGAGACCTGTGAAGTTAAATTTTTAGAATAATCCTGATAGTCTAACTAAATCAGAGGGCTGTGGCCCTTTTTGTGATTGGAGTGCCAATCAAGCTTTACCAATATCTCTCTGGTCTCCGCGACCTTTGAAGTTTATTGGAATAGTCCTGCCAATCAGGCTTTACCAAAACCTCCATGGTCTCCGCGACCTGTGAAGTTAAATTGGATTAGTCATGGTAGACCCAAAAGATAATTGTGCAACTAAACCAGAAGGCAATGGACTTTATGTGGCTGTAGTGCCAATCAAGCTTTTCCAAAATCCTCACAGTCTACAAGACCTGTGAAGTTAATTTTTGCAATGGTCACGATAGACCAAAACTTAATAGCTTAAATAAAACGGAAGGAGGGCACCTCCAGCCTGTAGGGTCTCCGCGACCATTTGAAATGGCTGCCATATGCAGGCAGAAAATAGGCCAATGATGCCTGATTGTACAAGCCAATCCTGGCCTTGTAAGAATCTCATTACTGTTACCAATGATGTCTAATTTTACAAGCCAATCCTGGCTTTGTAAAAATTTAATTACCGTTATAACCTGTGATATGTATCAAAATTACCTGGTTAATACCTAGGTGTTTAGGTGTCTCAGGTTGAATATCAACCTGGCGGAGCCATCAGCACTTATTGCCAGAAGCATATCTGAATGTAAGTATGGCATATATTTTTCTGGGTATTTCTGGACACTCAGTTCTTTCAGCATAACCATACTAAGCTTATCATGGCTAAGGACACCTTGTACATATTTTCAGTACATATTTCTGTATAAGATACAAATAAAAAATACAAAGATTTTGGTTACTTTACTGTTGATATTATAGAATTGTTATCACACCTGAGTGATAATTTTAAGGCAAGCTCTTTTACTTAAGTAAGAAAGGAAACAGATAAACATGATTATCATCGGTAACATTATAACCAAGAATGATATCATTCAACTGTTCGGGGATACGGTGAATATGGGTCCTTGATGATGATAATGTATATAAACATATCTACCTCTCATAATATGCAATGTCTATTTCTTATGATTTTTCACTACTATTCAAATAAGTACCCATAGGATCAAAGCTTATTCTGGTATCAATTGGCTATGAAAATAAGCTCTTTATTATAATAATTATTTACCGTAAGATAAATTAGGTAATCTCAACTTGCAGTAATAAGTAGCTCCTACTGAATATTGTGTGAGACTGTTGCTCATATTATACACTCTATATCATATCCTAAGTAATGTAAAATCTATATGTGACATGTATCAATATTGAAATGATATTACAATAGTTAAGTAATGTAAAATCTATATGTGACATGTATCAATATTGAAATAATATTATAATAGTTAATTAACAATTTCTTCTCTTTAGAATATTGTGATAGACAGGTTTTGTACCTCTTAATTGTCTTGAATTATTTGTGTAGTCAGTGGGCAATATGTAGTAGGTACTCACTTTTATTGAGGTAGTTACAATTGAATGGTCAAAGAGATTGAGATACCTCACTACCTGCTGCTGGAGCTCGTTAGCCATAGGGGATCACGGTCCATTCCTTATACCTAAGTACCTTCTACCTAGGTAGCCTAACGCTATCTCAAAGTCTGGTTAAAAGCAATACTTGACACAGTAACCAATGTGTCTGTGTATGATAAAGAAATCCGATGATAATATAGCGATCTCACTATAGGCATGCACTGTGTTTTATTATTAATTACCTACATCTAAATATTGATGTATTTGTGTCAAATACTGTGAAATGTATGCCACGTGCTGCATGGAAATCTATGCACGAGTCCGGACATGTTCTGACAAGTCTGATTGTACTTACGGAATTTCTCGTCTCCCGGTCTCTTGGGCAGTGACGAACCATTGCTTCTCTCGTCCTCCGAGGACGAAAAAGAGTTCCCGCCACTATTATACATACCAAAGCACCGGTTTTCGAATTTTCTTCCGACAACGTGGTCTGTGTTTCATATTGGAACTAATTCCGTTTTTCACTACAAAAACACCAATTACTACTAAAATTTAACGCGTGTGTGTTTTATTTTATGAAAATCACACTTAATATTCGAGAATTATAATTATATATATTCGAATTCGAGAATTATATTCTGCGCGATGTTATTGCGCACGAATTCATAAACGCTATGAGCTTGGCAGATGACAGCGCTTCAAAGGCGAGTATGACAGATGACATACTAGAGACGCGCTCTTGCTAGTGAGGTGAAAAATCCATCGATATTCGGTAAGGTGACCCTTTTTCATAGAGATATAGAGGATTCATAGACTGCTTTCTTCATCCAACGCTGTGTGTTTTAGAAAGACACATAATATTAACCTCACGACAAATCCTACAAAAAAGAAAAACAAAATATTTACCGCCCGAAAACTTTAGCTATAACCTTAAAAACTGCCAACACAGGCTTTACAGAAACACTTATAATAAAACGTGACGATATTTCGCAAAAATCCATAAATCGCGATAATGACTGAGTAATTTTTATCTCTTTAAGTATAAAATAGGAACTCGCGCCATTGTGCCGAAGGTTCCCGAACATCAAGTGTCAGTGAACGATAAAAAATAATGCAAATTCACTCCGTCCCGGGATAATGTCCGATCGTTACATAGATAACAGATTTACAGGTGTTCCACGGACGGGCGGGAGAAACGCGGTCTATCTAAGCCTATGTGTTTATTGTGGAATATGTAATAAATAATAAGGAATATATAATCACAGGCAATAATAAAAAATTAAAATCAATAATTTCTTAATTATAAATCAAATTTGATTAAATACCACGTATAGATAAGTAGGTAAGTTATCAATAAATGAGTAATTAATGGGCTTTGAATCTCTTAAAGAAAAATACCTTATTTTCTAAGCTTATATATTCGTCGATATGTCATTAGTCATATTAAGCAAATGTAGCATGAATACACGACAAATGATAAACATAAAAAACTTGTTTCTATTTTGTAATGTACTAGATTACGCGCACTAGATTGTAATAATATTTACAATCTAGTGCGCGACTTAAACGCTCGTGTGTAATTTGCCTTAGCGCTATAAACGACATCACCCTTAGGAAAGTGATTCAGGTGGTCGTTTGGAATCCTTTTTTCATTTTAACCGTTCTGAGTGAGAATTTATATTGATATTGCCGGTTTAATGTTCCTGGAATTTACTAAATTTTTTCCCATTTTCTTGGAAATTCCGGTAGCTAGGTAATTCGGTTTCGCGGCTATAAAAACTTGTTGATCACTTTTTGTTGTTTGTCCTGAATTTTATGAAATAAATATTTTATTTATGAATGATTACAGGCGATGTACATAATCATTAATTGTAATAATACCTTAAAGAATTTACTTAGCTTGCAGGTCTAGTATCAGGTGAACTTCACAGATATGCAAATATCAATGCACCTATATCCATATAAAATAAACTAACATTGTATCCATTAGTATGCGTTTTGTGATATTCGATAATCACTTATAGTTTGTAACAAAACATAAAACGTCCATGCATTAGGCTTTCTTTTTAGAATTTTAACAAAAAGGCTTTCTTATAAATTATCCATACATATAATATTAGGATATCTTTTTTTAGAGTTTTAATAAGTCTTTGTTATACATTATTATATTCGCAAGATATAATCTCGCTTGAATACCCTTTGAAACTCATTACCCAGTATCTTATGCCGACATCGTGTCTCTCAATAGGCCTCATTTACAAACAACTTTACCAATTTCCTGTAATAATAGCGTCTTTATATTTATGATTAATAGCTTATTTTATATATATTCTATGGATGAGGGTGGATATTGTGATGGTGTTTATATTCTAGTATCAGCGATACAAAAATTGAAGGAATAGTTATAATGTGCAAAGTAATTAAGTTTTTATGTAAAACGTTCTGTTATAGAACGCCTTAATTGAAGTCGAAAGTTAGTTAAGATTACTTAGGCACTACTACTAGGTATTTTACGATTTATGAAAGTAATAATTACTAATAAATAAACCAGCAGAAATACATTGTAGAGGCGAAAATAGTATACTTCTAAAACTGATGAGAAAAGTTTGCAAGTGCATATATATATTTCACTATATCTCCAAAACATTTTTGGAAATAACAAAATTGGCAAAGAAACTTTCACCCCTGATAACTTGTTGGGAGAATTTCAAAAAAATCCCTCGTTAGTGTACCCTTGGGACACTCGAAGAATTTCTACATTCAGACCACTAAGGAAAGCTTTAGGTTTTCATAAAATGACGAAGCTAAGCGTAAAGAAGCCCTTTATATACATACCATAGTATTCAAACTCAAACTGAAACATTTATTTATTCAATTAGACTTCTCCTAGAAGCACTTTTGAATCGTCATTACATATTTTTAACATTTACCACCGATTCGGAAAGCAGTATCTACGGAGAAGAACGTAATTTAATCAATTTAAAAGCAAATATCAAAATATTAACAATATTTTTAATCCCTAAGATTAAACATTGAATTCCTTAACACCAAATTTTAACCAATCTTTACCAGTTAAATGTAACGGAATTATTCCCCTTTGCATATAAGTGCGTTTTTAGAATTTAATAACAGATTAATGAGAAGTTATGGCGCTTGCACGAATTCCGACGTTCCTTCCGCGCGAACTCACTGCATGGCTATTCACTAAAATTAGACGCACCCAGTTATTGGGGTTTGTTTCTCAATTTACGTAGGTATGGTAATTGTTAATTTGTTTATCTTTTACTAAGTATCTAATAAGTATATTATTACTAAGTTTGTTTTCTTTGCCAGGAAATAACACAAATTCATAGAGAACTTCGTTATCGTTCAGAATGTTATTTCATAACATAGTAAGTTTTTATAAATATTCATGCTCAATACAACTGCATTAACAATAGTAACATATAGTTGTGATAATCCCCTACTTCACATGTATCATCTCTCTGAATACAGTCATTTCTAAAAGAAATCTACACTTTCCAGAGGTAAAACCCACTGAAATCGAAGAGAATAAAATACTTCGGCATGATAATACCAGACGCTAAACTTCAATCTGCGGTTAACTAATACGGTAATAAAATAGAGCATTAAAGCTAATATAATACGCGAAAATCGTATCAAACAGGATAGTTAACGCTTCAACATCCAAACTGGCTTAAACCGTGAACAACTTGCCTAACTCGATAGTAACTAAACAATCGGTGACGTCGCTCTTTGAGTTTCCTAATACTGGTAATAATACTGACATACCACAGTACAATTATAGTACTAGTATATTTCTTTTTTATATTTTAACTAACGGCGCTGGTGAGGCTTTTGGCTACTTGACTACCAAATCTCAGGACTGGTTTGCAAATAATATTCAACATCTTCAACCACTATTAGACGCAAAGCGCGAGGCAGCTCTTAACCATCGTTTGCACTCCTCTCCTGTGACTGATAAAAACCTTCGCACAGCTAAATCAGCTCTCCAGCGAAGCGTACGATATTTCGCCAATTTACACTGGACCAATCTCGGCCTCAGGATCCAAGCGTGTGCCGATAACGGAAACATCGGTGGTGTTTACGAGGGTATCAAACAAGTCCTTGGACCTGTCCCTAAAAAGACAGCCCCCCTAAAGGACGCAGATGGCTTCTCTATAACAGATTCTAGAAAACAACTTGACCGTTGGGTTGAGCATTACACCGGTCTCTACTCACGTCCTACTAATCTACACCCGGATGTTGTTAATAATATGCCTAAACTAGACTTATGGACTGAGCTAGATGATCTACCGTCTTTAGAGGAGTTTAATAATGCAGTAAACAAACTAAAATCCGGTAAGAGCCCTGGCTGCGATGGAACCCAAGCCGAAATAATTAAACTCCAGTGTGTAAGACCGATGCTGTATAGTCTCCTGCGTAAATGCTGGGAAGCAGGCGAAGTGCCACAAGATATGCGAGACGCTAATATTGTGACCATATACAAAGGGAAAGGTGACCGTGGCGATTGCAACTGCTATCGTGGTATCTCCCTCCTAAGTATTGTTGGAAAACTTTTCAGTCGAGTCATTCAATCCAGGCTCCAAAAGCTTGCGAACCGAGTATATCCGGAATCTCAATGTGGCTTCCGCCCCCATCGTTCTACGACGGACATGATTTTTACTCTACGTCAATTACAGGAGAAGTGTAGAGAGCAGAAGACTCCCTTGTTTGTGGCTTTTGTTGACCTCAACAAAGCCTTCGACACGGTTAGCCGGGAGGGACTGTACTCAGCACTAGAAAGCATCGGGTGCCCACTGCCCACCTAGACTTCTGTGCCTGATAAAATCATTCCACGAAAACATGAATGGCATCGTAGTTTTCAACGGCAGTACATCAGAGCCGTTTAAAGTTTGCAGAGGTGTACGGCAGGGTTGCGTTTTGGCACCCACCCTGTTTGGAATATACTTCTCGCTGATGCTGCGTGCAGCATTCAGTGATGACCATCAAGGCGTACATTTATATACTAGAACGGATGGCAGGCTGTTTAACATCTCCCTGCTTAAGTCCAAAAAACATCGCGAGGATCTCTTCGTGGATAATCTTCTCTTTGCAGATGACGCAGCACTACTGGCCAATTCACCGTTTGAGCTCCAGACGATGATAGACAGGTTTTCACGAGCTTGTTCTCAGTTTGCCATGACTGTAAATACCACCAAGACAGTGATATTGTCACAAGGAACTCCTGCGGGGTCGGCAGTATCGCTGAATGGCACGCCACTAGCTGAAGTTGACAGATTTTGCTACCTAGGGTCAACCGTGTCGAACAATCTCTCGCTTAATTCGGAGATCGATATTCGTATCGGCAAAGCGGCGACCATGTTTGGTAAGCTTAATGGAAAGGTATGGCGAAACAAACATCTCACTGTTAAGACTAAGATGATAGTGTTCCAAGCTTCCATCTTGAGCATTCTTTTGTACGGGGCTGAGACTTGGACATCATATGCCAAACAGGAACGACGATTAAACTCCTTCTATATGCGCTGCTTACGTAAAATCTTAGGCATAACATGGCAAAACAAGATCACTAACCAGAAGGTACTCCAAACTGCACAGCTACCTAGCCTGACTACGTTGCTCAAACAGAAACGTCTCCGTTGGCTAGGGCATGTGTATAGGATGGAGCCTTCTCGGTTGCCAAGGCGCGTTATGCTAGGTGCAATCGCCGACGCAAAGAGAGACATCGGGAGACCTTTGCTCCGCTTTAAGGATTGTGTGAAACGAGACATGGCTTCTTTCAAGATTGATCATAATAATTGGGAGAAGTTCGCTACCAATCGATCAGAATGGCGCAAACTTGTTTCTGAGGGTTGCAGATCCTGTGACGAGTCTTGGTTCAGAGTACTCGCAGACAGAAGGAGGAAACGCCATCAAGACGACTCTGGATCGGCTTCTGCAAACTTCCCTTGTCCGACCTGCGGAAAAGTATGTCGATCCCGCATTGGATTATTTGGACACCAGAAACATTGTGCAGGCAATACACCATAAATCGTCTGTGATAGACGCCAATGATGATGATGATATTTCTTTTGTAACTAGTGGATGATATACAAGAAACACCTTCATAAAATCATGCTAAATACAAAGAAAAAAAGGTTGTGTCGGTTTAAACGTATATGAGTAACTAGCTTCCGCCCACGACTTTGTACGTGCATCCCCGTTTTTCCCCGTTCCCGCAAGAATTTCGAGAAATCCTTTCTTAGCGGATGCCTACGTCCTAACATCTACCTGCATCCCAAATTTCAGCCCGATACGTCCAGTGGTTTGGGCTGTGCGTTGATAGATCACTATATCAGTCACCTTTGAGTTTTATATATATAGATTGGCCTAGGATATTGCCGTTACACAGTTAGCTTAAAAACGATTAGTATTAGACTTTATTTTGCGAACTACTCTTTGTAAATCTACGTAATTATATCCTTTTGATCGTGATTAAAATTAGCTACTAGGCACAACTTGGTAAGCCCTCGCAGATCCGAATTGCCGAACTAAAATGAAATGGCTCGCTCCAGCAAAATTACTTCTCAAAGCATAGTTTATAGTTTTAGAGCGCAAGTTCTGTACGAAATTGATTATGAAGATATTGAATAGTATCTTCGAGTCGGCAATCATTCAGATTATCGCCGTCCTATGGAATATTCCATTAATTTAATTAATTTCAATATTGTGAGAACTCGGGACCTATAGAATTGACGTAAATTGAGGATGGAGTTTAGATTATAAACTAAGTGAATTATGATAACGGCCGCCCGCGAATCGGAGTTCTATAAATGTTATTAATATGTGTGAATTTGGTTTACAATGTGGAACTTTACAGTGCATAGAACTATATTATAATTGGAAAAGACGAAAGTTGTTACGTAGTTATGGCACTAGATAGTAAAGATGTGAAAAAACTGGCTATTTTTTGTTTTTAATGCCGTTGTTATACGAAAAAGTTTTTTTTTATTATAATAATAGAAATTTGTATAAGTCAATAAAAATAATAATAGCATGTATTTTATCATATTGTAGTCGACGTGATTTTGATATCGCTTTTCAACAGCTGTTTACAATATAAACCCTTCAATAGACTAAACAATATATGGAGTGTTTATGTTTATACATAATAATTTTGTGAAGGGCTGTGAGAGACAGAGGCTGTGCATAGATGAAATAATAATTTAAACTAAAAATATAGGTCATTTCATAATTAAGAAATACTCGAATGAAACATTATTAAATTGTATTAAAAGTGCTGTCTTTGGTCTATAAAATATTTAGTCACAATCCGTCAAATTGATTTGGTATTTTGAACTTATATTTAAAATAAATTATTTCAACTGCTGTAATATTATACTGCCTATAAAAAGCACATTCAAATATAAAGTCCAAATATTTATATTTTTGACACAAAATAAACAAGTTTCGTTTAACTGAATATTTTGGTTTAACTTATTGAATATTTATGACGGATAGCGAGAATTCAGATTCATTTGGTTAATATTTTAAAGTGTCATTATTATTCAGTAGCAGATTATTCATAAATTTATTGGTAACTAGCTTTCCACCCGCGGCATCGCCCGCGCAGTCAATGAAAAACCCGCATAGTTCCCGATCCCGTGGGATTTCCGGAATAAAACCTATCCTATGTCCCGGGGTAAAAAGTAGCCTACTTATGTCCTTTCTCGGGTATCAAAATATCTCTATACCAAATTTCATGCAAATTGGTAGTTAAGGCATGATTGAGTAACAGACAGACAGACAGAGTTACTTTCGCATTTATAATTTATGTATGGATTTGTTTGTTGATGATAATGATATCTAGTGCGAAAACCTTTGACAGAATTGAAATAACGGCGAACATATTTTGATATCTACTATAGTATAGATATGATTTTCTGTTATTATTTTTTATACATATAATAAATACTAATCGACTAATTAATAAATCCGCTATTGATTAACTATTGAAATAAATTAATGGAATTATTTTACCTACTTAACTTTATCATACAATTTTTATAAATAATATTTCGGCTTTTCTTAAGGAAATATTCTTGAAGGTTCTTTACAAGTTACAGTTCGTTCTTTCATGTAAAACGGAACGCAAGAAATACAAAAGTTTAATATTATTTGTACTTGCATTTACCACAACCAAAAAAAAACAAAGTTCATTAAACCCGTCCAAACATTTGCCCCATAAACCATTTGGTACATTTACAATAGGTTTCACAGTTGCCATGGAAACGAGCTGAATCTAGTACAAAGGGAAAAATTGATGACCTAACTGAGGTTCTATGCTAGTAACTTTATTTACACGTCACGGGAATGACGTGACGTGTCGTGTACAGGTGTGCAGAAATTGATTATTTTTTGCTTTTCGTGTACATTGGAATCATACGGGGTTAGAAATGTGTGAATAATACATGTAGTGGATACAAGTTTTATTTAGAAACACACATAGTGTACAATTAATATTATTTAAGTGGGTAAGCTCTATGCTTTTTAAGTTGATATAATATGAAATATTTTTAAATATGTTAATATTTTAAGAAATAAAAATAATTACTTACGTTCGTGGTCGGGCCGATCGTATGTAGATCTGAGCATGCCTGTAACAAAATAAATTAACCTTTAATACCTTTTATAAAATTAAGAATATGTACATACAATTAAAATTTCAAATAA
Organism: Colias nastes; assembly: GCA_907164665.1. NCBI lineage: Eukaryota > Metazoa > Arthropoda > Insecta > Lepidoptera > Pieridae > Colias > Colias nastes. The sequence goes on along the minus strand of CAJQZM010023196.1, from coordinate 13,621 downwards.
GTTTGAAATACAATTATTACAATACAATATGAATAAAAAATATTCCCAAAATAACTAACCTCTAACTATCTATAGCGCGTCAATTAAAAATCTCTAAAACTGAACCTTTTCCCAAATATAGGGCATTGATTTTTAACTCGTTCATTAATTACGTCACAACTCATTCCGAAACCAATTAGTTTGCTTAGCGGGGTGTATCATATTGCGTTGTCATGGCAACCGGTATGGACACGTGCTAATTGCCGAACATTGGAGCTAGCCCGTCGGAACATTTTGTAACGTTTAGCACCTCCTGAGCGTACTGTCGGCTCCAACACATTCTAGACTTGCAATTATTACACTTCGGAATTTGTGGAGTACGCACGATTTTGGTTGAGAATTATTCTGTTATGTAATTATTTATTTGTTTTTTAATGATTGCTTATAATAATCACAATTGTATTTAGCGGATATCGTGTAACAGGAACGTTGTTAATAAACATATGTGTAACGAAAGTAGTTCAATTACATTTATAAGTTCTTATAAAGAAGTTTTAAAAAACAATTACGAATAAACAACCCGTCTGAAAATAAAAATAACGAACTAAAAAAATAAAATATCATTTAATAAAATAAATTGCAAGAAATATAAAATCATTACTTCAAAACGATATTGTACGCGACTGTACTCTCAGTGTACGAGCCAATTGATCGTAATATTTTGTACAAACCAACCGAATGAATGAAACGCAACGTTTGACTTAAAAATATAACATAATTCCATTCCGTGAGAACATTTTAAAGTATTTATTTTATATTAAATTTGCTGCATTCAAAGTAGTATTCCAATATAATTTTATTTTATACTAGCTGCGCTCCGCGGTTTCCCCCGCGTGGCTCCGCTCCTGTTGGTCTCAGCGTAATGATATATAGCCTATAGTCTTCCTCGATAAATGAGCTATCTAACACCGAAAGAATTTTTCAAATCGGACCAGTAGTTCCTGAGATTAGCGAGTTCAAACAAACAAACTCTTCAGCTTTATAATGTAAAGTATAGATAAATATAAATATGTTTGTTTAGATCTGCAGTATTACGTAGTCTCTTAGAAAAAGCATTTTCTCAGTATGAGGAGCTGGAGAACTACCTTATAGCTTTATCTTTTATCTTTTCCGATCTTGGAATTCCGTTGAAACCTCACATCCTGTTTTAGGAAAGCAATGCATTTACGACATAGTATTGTGTTGAAACAATGTTTAAAAACACTGTATATGGGTAATCTTTCGAACACTACTAAAATGGTATACGATGCTCAGGAGATTGAAAAAGGTTGGTAATAAATATATTTTGTAGACGTGTATTGATTCTTATTTGTTGAAGCTATAATTATAAACAGTAATTTAATAGCTTCATCGTTATTTTCGTCTGGTTTAAATGCATAATTAATCGACATTCCTAAAATATTAAGGATTTTTAAAGACTCTTTATTTACCAAACCAACTGCAGTGAAGTCATTACTTCCAAATGCCTGTGTTTATAATTCTTATCATGTACATATGTATAATTTCTATACCACAGAACAGCATGGCAACATGAAACATTTTTGAAGTGAAACTTCTTTATCGGGGTTGGAAAAAAATTGAGTGTAACATTTTTTCGTTACGCGTGACATTTTTCCGTGACGCACCATCTTTTTCTTATCCCTACCACGCGTGATTCGACGTATTTCTGTAAAGTTGCATATAGTAAATTATTTTTTGAAAAATAAGGTCATAAAGAAGTTTCACTTCTTACGTGTGTACACTAGTACACGCACACATTTTTTGTTATTATTTGCAAAGTAAACATACGTCTATAAGGAAGCCCCGAGGCTGCTCCCGGATTGTTAGACTGTATTTATTCAGAATCGGATAAACTTCCAATAAAAACATCTGAAACCAAGTTTCAGTGCTATTTTTACTATAAACATACCGTATTTTGTTTAGCGATTTTTTCATGTAATCCCAAATTGGATTTGGGAGGAATCATAACGGCCGAGCTGTTAAAAAATACGTACAATTTATTTGTAGGCGATATAAGATATCGTCTTACTATGAACTTGTAGAAAAAAATGATAACTCAGTCAGATAAAACTGATCACATGTATTTACTTTTTACAAAAGGTCACTTACATAGTGTATAGAAATATTTCTATTAAGGCAATTGAATAGAAATATTACATTTTACTATTCACATTTAAATAATTGAAAATCTGAATTTGGAAGTTAAATTATCTCCATTTAATTCAATATAAGAAACCTTATACACGTAACATAGGAGAGGTCACTCCATTCTTCAGACGTTAACTTTCGTTAAATAAAATATATCTGTATAATATTGTCATTTAAGTAATTGAATGCAAATGTAGAATGGCCGGTCTATGCGGTCGTGTCAGGTTTTATTCACAAAGCGATACAAATGGTGAAATAAATGGGTCAGGCGCGGACAATAAGAGACCTTTGGAGGTCTGTCGCGTATTCCACTTTAATTTATAGCCGCTTAATCGTATGTATAGTTAATGTATAGACGTTTGTCGTGTCACGAATTTGATACTGATTTTTGATGTGTAGTATTAAGGCTTGAAGCACTCACACAAGCATTTAATGTTCTAAGTATTGGTGAGTTTGATTGAAATTAACTAAAATAGAACAACAAGAACATGTTCTTGTTGTTCTATTTTAAATACTCTAGACTCATTGCTATGTTACGCAATAACATTAAACTGCACGATAGGGTAACCTAACAATTAACAATTATCAAAATAAATTCTAAATATTTAATGGTAATTTAAGTTATGAGAAATTTAACTCACTTTTATTAAATTACATATAAAAAAAATCATGTCATCCTTAATATAATCACAAACACAAAGTCGAGCGCGCACAACACCAGCCGCGTCCGGTAATAAATAACGCTGCGACAAAACGTCGTGAGTCAAAGTCGTGAGACGCGCACGTGTCGTGCCACGTCACGATATCGGCGCAATGGATACGTGATTGGAAAAAATGTACAATGCATTGTGTACTGTATGGGGCATAATATTTGTTAAATAAACTAGCTGTGCCCCGCGGTTTTACTCGCAGTGCTCCGCTCCTGTTGGTCTCAGCGTGATTATATTATATAGCCTATAGCCTTCCTCACTAAACTATCTTTCAAATCGGACCAGTAGTTCCTGGGATTAGCGCGTTCAAACAAACAAACTCTTCAGCTTTATAATATTGGTATATATTATAGTATACCTATTTTTAATTAGTAAACGATTACGTAAATTATTTTATTAATGATTAAGATAAGAATTACATATTTTATAAACATAAACGCTGAATCCTTTTTCTATATTATGGAGATTGCACTATTCTTAAAGGAAACCATTAAACATATATGTTAGTTTCTATATGACTACTTTTTATGTAGGTTTAAGAAGAATTATAAGATTTTATAAATAAAACCGACTGACAAAACCACGGGTCAAACTAGTTAATATTAACGATATAATCACATGCGTGGGTGCTGCCCACCTCGTTGCCAAGTATTCCAACCGCTTTGTATTAAATAATAAATCCTTTTTATGTAATATTTGTTTTTATTTCTCGTATTATTTTAGATCATAATCTTAACTTTAATCAAATCTGTTAAGACCTTTTTGGAGAGACAATGTCTTTACCGTTATTAGGAATAGAAAACAAAGTTCTTACAGTATACATTGGTTCACTTATTTTATTGAATAAAATATATTATTAAAAAAATATATAATCTTCAGTAAAAAAATCTACATCCGACTTATAAGAAAGCACATGAACGTGCATCAAATTTCGACTTTACGACCTTAACAATAACATTCAATATCCAAATCACAACTCAAGGACACATGACAACTGTACTTGCAATATTGATTACGCAAGTAATAAAATGCCACTGCTGTATATAGTAACAAGTCCTGGACCTTGTACGCATCCTTGTAAGGTCCCGACCACCCATCGTACGGTTATGTCATGTTTTTTTCATTCGGTCGACGACTTGGTAGCGGTTAAGTGTTAAAAACATACTTTTTGTTGTTTTGCTTTATTTGTGTACTAATTATTTTAATAAGCATTGGAATTAGTTTTAGTGTTTCGATTTGTTAAAAGTTTCATCGATGCGGTATAATGTGGAAAAACACAGGAGAGAGTCAAGAATTTCGTCAAAAGAGTGAAAAGTTAAAATGACAAGATAATGCACAAGGTCAAATTTCGATGACCTAGAGACATACAATAATAAACATACTATTAAAACACAATTGTTTTAAAATTAATATATTTCTAATTAATAATTTTCATTGAAATTATAAACTCAAATATTTTTAAAAAGTCGTATCAAATTTAGTTAAGCATTTAATAACAACCAATCATATAAACGCACATCGCATCAAACAATTAAACCAACGCACATTCAATTTATCATCAATTAGAATATTGAAAACTCCCATCTATAATGCAATAAACTTAATTAACAATTCCTCCATTACTATAATGCAAGTCAATATTAATCACAGGTATCCATTACATGTACAAATGGCCCACGACTCTTATGCAAGACTTTTTATTTAATTGGACAAGCGGCCTTTTGGAGTTTCTTTGTGAATGCCGTAATGTTATAGAGATTTATTTTGATGATATTGAAATTTGTTATGAATGTAAGATGAAATTTAATTTTTCATTTATTAATATCTTACTCTAAGGTACATAGTATAAAACAAAGTCGCTTTCTCTGTCCCTATGTCCCTTTGTAAACTTAAATCTTTAAAACTACGCAACGGATTTTGATGCGGTTTTTTTTAATAGATAAAGTGATTCAAGAGAAAGGTTTTAGTATATAATTTATTAGGTTTTAGACAAAGCGGGCGAAGCCGCAATCAATCAATGTTAAAATTTTATAAATGTTTAATCTGATTATAGAATTAATAAGACAGCAGCTATTAAAATGTAATAAAACTTAGATCTTATAAGATTTTTTTTTAATATTTTGCAACACGTTGAATATGACCAACATCGGCAAACAAACATTATCTGAAACAACTGCACACAATCGATACATCACTTTCGAATCAACGCCTTATTCAACGTCAGGATTAAAAAGTTGCGTCACGAAAATTGCAACAAAATTATCCGCAAAATAAATCTTGAGTACTGCAATTAACTTCGCATCATATAATAAAGGGTTTTCGATAGCTATACATGGTTCTGGCCATAACCAGGTAGGTACATATTTGGTTATTGTGATTAAAAGTTGTTTGTTCTGACAAAAAGGGTTTTTTATTATGCAACACCGTGTAATTCGATGGGACGTGATGCTTTTTGGGAATATTGGAAAGTTTTTACTTTTTTCTCTGTGTTTTTGATGTAAGAAATTTCGGGCCTATAAAAGTATTGCTTGAAGAAGATAGTGTTGCTTCTATTGCGTTTTAAAGCGATAATAACCTTTGTACATGACAATAAAATTAGCTGGTGACAATAATATTAGTATGTGATCGATCTATCAGGAGAGATTGAGCAGCTTATATTTTCGAGAGACTAAGTACAAAAAAATATTGAAATATATAAAATATGGAATCATTAAAAACATAGATTAACCCTAAAACGCTGATGTATGTAAAAGCAATCAGCCGGGCCGTTTCGTCCATCGCCTCGCTAGATCACCGTGATACCACGCGTCAATCCCAATGATATACGACTCTGTCGGCACGTACATTTTTTGCAACACCATAAACTTGCCTGCAAATAAAAGAGGTTTACGCAAAAGGATATTGCCTCAAAAGATTACGATCTTATTGGACCCTCCGTAGTTTTAGTTTACTTGCATGTAAGATGTTGAACGTTTTAAAATTACATCACTTTACTAGCATTAGTTTTTCATAGCCGTGTCGTGTAAACCTTTAAAGTTAAGTACGGACTTTACAATTTAATTTGACCTAACAAGGAACATGTTTGTATGTTAACTAGAACATAAATCTATTCAAACAAAACATACTTAATATCCATTAACTCACTGAGATGTCAACGATAAAACAATTCAAAAGCAACGAACAAAATTAAAGCGAGTATTAAAATATTCACACTATAAATAGCTGGTACTGTTGTAGATTTAACAGATACGAGGTACAATTGTAGCGAGGTATACAGAGGTAGAATGGCACTCACAATCCGTATAAGGCCTGGGCTTGCTTCCATACGGGGCTAGAATGGCCGTACTTACCAAATAAGAGCGCGCTCGGACAGCTTGCAGCGAACGGGTTGGTTTCGAAATGCGAAAGCCGATGTTTGTTTTTGTTAAAGTTTATAGTAAAAATACGATTATGGTAAATTTATTTTTGCCGTCAGCTAGTCTGAAGTGCTAACTATTTTGCGGAATAAAATAAATTGCCGGCGTGTCACTTTGCGCTGTATTTCGAAATAAAAATACGATTTTATTTTATACGCAATGTTCGGAATCTAAAGGTATATTATTTAGATATATACCTACGCTAGTCAAAGTAAAAATTAAATTATTAGCTCAATATAGAGTAGGAATTTGTGTGTTTATGTATATATACATAAACATAAGTATATAAAAGACAAAAATAAGCAAAAATCGCAAAAATATCAATTACAACCAAAAGGCTTTCTTCTTTTTTTGCTACGTTAAAAGATATTGCAAATCAAATCTGATCAAAATTAAAAAAATGAATACACGTTTGAACTAGTACAAAAGGTATTTCGTAACGCCTGGTGCACACTCACGGATTACGGAATAAGTTAAGCATTTTTTCAGGCGTGCCTCGGAGCGCGTTAGTCATTTATCACCGTCAGGCGTCAGTGTGCCCCCGGCTTTGCTTAGGCCCTGATAACAGCTAAGTGAAACGAAAATACGTTTTATAAATTACACTCGTGGTATTTAACGGTATTTGTTTAGAGGCGTTCCGCGGTGTTTTGATTTTTTTTTTTAATTTTAGTATGGAAAAGTTCTTAGCTCATTGTCGGTATATGAATGATTTAAGGAAAGCATGAAGTATGTTAATATTGAATTTCTTGAGTTCCTGAAAAAAGCAGTCTGTTCCATATTGTTTACCAAAAATAATTATCGACATAATCAAAGGAATCTATTTATAATCCACTTGCTAGGTTCACGCATTTCAAAATATAACATAATCTCAATCTATACAATACCACATAGGCCTTTATCACTTCTCAACGTCCTTTACAAAACCACCGCCCAGTTAAAAGTAGGACAGATAAAAAAGTCCCCATTTCTACAAATTAAAGTAATGTAAAGTAAAGCCAGCAAATACAGCATTGATATTAGAAGCAACATTGCGCAATGAGTCTCGAGTCTGCGTCTGATCGCTTATCGGCTCCCCAGTGTCTTTCAGCCGTATTCCAACTGGAATCAATCGTGAAATAGTGATGGGACGTTATCGATTTTGCGGAATCACGTTAAAGAACTTGTGAGTCAAAAGAATTGCATTTATGCATTATTCTTAAAGTCATGAGTCATGAACGCAAGTACGTACATTGATGCGGTTTTTTAAATAGATATTTTATTTATTATTTTTATTTTAGATAATGTTTTTCAAGAGGAAGTTTTTAGTAAATAATTTATTAGGTTTTAAACAAAGCGGGCGAAGCCGCGAGCGGAAACCTAGTTACTTTATAAACAAAGTAATTAGCATTGTTGAAAGAGTAGTTTCTTGTGTTTCTTAAATTCTGCCCACTTATTAATAAATATATCTTTGCGAGTATTTCCAAAATTTATTAATATTCTGTTAGCGTTGTTTTATCATCCTGATTACGCAATAATAGCAGAACGTTCATTATACAATATACCTATGTGTTGAGAATTTTAAACATCGTATTGTTTTCTAACATTTAAACTTTGTTATAGGAAGATATATTTTATAATATACTATTCTTTCGCAGATAAATTGCAGTATTAATTTTAAAGTCTCAATAACTTTACATAATTACGATTGCAGTTCACGCGGAAAAACCGTAATAAATCATCGATAATCGACTGCGTGTGACAACCCTATTTGCGATTACGCTAGTGTGGGGCGATGGAATACTGACGATTGCATTACCATCTCAAACGTGACGCCGGGGCGCAAGACTTGTGAATTTTTAATTCAAAGCCTAAATACGTCGCATTTCAACCTCATTATTTCCACGCATATTGACGATAATTTTAATCCGGTAAAGCGTTTGATGTTGGATTTTTCGGTCTGACAGTTGTATAAGTTCCATCTCTATTTGGACAGCCTTGCTTCATTTTATATTTTATTGTATACAGAATATAAGTTTATAGGAAAATTTTAGTAAAATTGGTTACCAGGTGATGAAATAAATTTCTTATGTATTTCACTCAGATAAAAACAGAAAAACTTATTATAATTTACCTATGATAAAGTAAACAGAATGTTCCAATTCAGGCCATTTTAATAAGTCCGCGCAAACTTGTCGTGCCATCATTTTGGGCACATCTAACGATGTTATAGACAGAACGACAATTCCTTTTGATCAATCCCGCAATCGTCTCAGAGTACGGCTTATCCGATTTAATTCCGTCGAAATATTGTAATTACACGCTCAAAGTATAAGAAAGTCACGGCAATATAGACTTAGGACGTAAGAAATAGGAGCGGATTTCGTTCAAATAAGATTAAGTATGTATGATCAGATGGTGACTGTTCAGGCCTCTTTAGACTCATATTTTAATATTGCGGGGGGCGTTTTGCTAGATTAAATCCGAATTGAAGAATTCGGCTGTGGAGTGACTGATGATTAGACGTGTGCTTGATAGCTGGATATTGGAAATATATTTTTATTTTACACCCGTATCCGTTATTGTGCTGGTTCTTTGCATGGGCTCGTCATTAGATCGGATTTTAGAGTATTTTTTTATAGATGTAAAGGCCAAATAGGGAGAAAGATGAATACGAAACGAAAAAAGATTTTAAAACCTTTACAAAATTATTAAGTTCAAACTTCTAGTTGTAATGAGAGCTCGTTACAACGAAGTTTGAAAAATAATGCTTTATTTTAGGCCATTCATGTTACGTTAGCAAAATAACTGAGCCCTGTAAAAAGCATAAACAAGATATTTTGCATGCAAGATACAGTTCTCACATTTTGTACAACTAAATTTAATTATGCTTGTATTTTTGAAGGATCTGGCCAGTGCTTCTGAATGCCTTACTACCTATTGCTTGTAAGAAATAGTAAACCTCATTTTTTCTTATTAACATTTAAAATTCACATTTTCTACCAAAACTCGACCTCCACTAGTTTCCTTTACTTTTCTAGCAAAAAAAATATTTTTTATTATTACATTTAACCGCTACCACTCATCACTTACAGTCAAGAGTTATTAAGGCGTCGGAAACGCTCCTGATATTCAAGGACCTTAAGATTTGCTAATTACGGCCGCTGTTAAAATTAACCGTCCTCGCTCTCATAAAAACCTCCGTCTTATAAGCCATTGTTTTAAGAACATACCCTTTTGAAATTCTTAATTATTACGAAAATTCTGGACGAGGTTTCGCTATGTATTTTCCGATTTTACATATTTTTCCGGAGTATATTATGGATGTAATTTCGGTAAGGGTAGAAAATATTCTTTAGACGTGTTATTCTTAGTATTAAGGTCTGCCCTTATTGCTAAGTTAACGCTTGATGCATTTTTTGTAATTCTTGTGTTCAATCTAGGATAACATGAGTGTACAGTGTACACATTGAAAACACATAAAATTTAAATCAAAATGAATTGTTTTTTTTTTATTGCCTTAACTAAACCCATAGAGCACAGAAAAAACAGACGAACCTCAAACTTGTTCACGATAAAGCGTCACAAATCTCGGAGACAATTTTAATTGCTTTCCATCCACGCATTGTGCATTAACTTGTCACGAAGACACTGACTTGCTTATAAACTTAAATTAAGGCAGGAGATAAATGGGATCTGTCAATATCTACCCATTAATGATTTCCAAAGCGTTTGAGGGTTTTATATAACGCTGAGTCAGTACTGCACTTAATATAGTCTGGTGTTGGATTGAAATGTAATTTTCTTGTAGAGGGATGGATGTAATGGACGACTGCGAATAATTTTCTTCGCTTACGCTTTTAAATAGATACTTAGTTTATGACGGTGCGTGAATAGACAGCTTTATTTAATATGGAGCGGTTTATGGATGTTTCATATTTACAGAGTGAGAAGGGTATTTCGATTTTTGCTTTGATATACGTTTACATATTGGATGATTTATGGTATTTTATAGAAGTAATGATATGACTTCATGAATGTTGGTCTAGTATATGTATTATCATATATTGAAGATCTTCTATTATACTCTTCTAGATAACAATCATCTGAAGTATGTAAGGTATTTATGCCCTGTCTTAAATTTTTAAGTAAAGAAAGTAGTATAGAGGCTTTTAGTGCTGAAATTTATATGTATTAAAACATGATTCTATACAGGTAAAATGTTTTAAGAGTAAGCGTTAACCACTCGACAATTATTCAGTACAATCATAACTATTCACTACTATAATCCGCTGAATGTAACAAAAATACGAAAATGTAATTTCAAAACTAAAAATACCAAAAGAGGTCGTATTCGTTTAAGGTATTAAGGTTAGACCTAGAAAAAAGTAATGGCTCTTTCTACCTTGTCAGGCCACTTAAGCACTTAACCACGTTAGTGATAAAAATATATTTATTTAAGGCATAATTTTTTATTATTTTTATGGTTAATTCTTTATTATTTGATCACTGGCTGCCGTTTGAAAATGTTTATTTTATTAAGTGTCGCTATAAAAAGTAACAAAATTTGTTTGTACAAAGCTTCTTTGCAGTTTTAGTAATAGTAGAGTTTGCGAATATAATTTTTGTATACGCGTTAGGTTCGTCACGGCATTTTCATGTATCTTGAAATATTTCTAAACTTTGTATTAGAGAAAAGGGATTTTCATTCACGCAACATAAAAATATCACCGCAAATTATCCTTGGAGTTTTTGGAATTCCTGTAAAACAAAGATCTATAAATAAATTGTGAAGTGAAATTTAAGCAGTTTATAATATCGTTTGCCTTTTGCCATAGTTACAGCCAAATCCATAACATGGAAACAAACAAATTGACTGGTGTGAAAAATAATGAAGGTAAAATGAAAGCAATTAAAAGTGCAAGGAAACGTTTCCACCACAACCCTCGGTGCCTGGCACCGTCTCCCCTCAGGCTAATAACCTTGCTTAAGTGGTATTGAAAAAAATAGATAAGAGCAATTTCGTATATTGAGTTTTTAATGGCTTTTCGGCTTTAGTTTCAAATGCACTGATGAAACTGTGACGTTTGGTTCTTTCGTTTTGTGTAGGTAACTGTTTAAATGGTTTGTTTCAATGATATTGTTTCGATAAATATAATATGTTGATCGACGGTGATAAAGAAATCATAATCACAAGGTAAAATGTTCGTACGAATATTATAATTCACAAAACTATTTACAGATATTTTGTTGAAATGTCAACTTTTAACAGTAAAACAAATAAAATAATATTAATATTTCAAAATAACTTATCAAGTAAACACCTCACCTTTATAATTTATCATTCCACGAACGCTGAATAAAACATTCGGAAATAAACACATTTCCTTGACAATTAAGTGGTGAAAAGATTGAAATAAAAGCGTCAAGCGAAGACAGGGCGCGAATCGATACCACCGTCAGCTATGAATATTGTATTCAACGGAACGTTTGTAACGTTGAAAAAACACTTTAAAATACGTGTTATTTTGTTATTTCTGTAATATCTGTGGCGCATACGTGTGATCGAACAGCTGTTGGTTATTTAACCCGGATTATGTATGAAATACAGTTGAAACGCGCCATTTTTGTAGAAATGAAATCGAGCCTGTCTGCGAGCTGCTCTCAGGATTTGAATCTGACGGCTTTAAATATCGTTCTTGCGAATATTTTGGTTGGTACGTGGTTGTAATTATCCTACTAATATTATAAATGCAAAAGTTTGTAAGGATGGATCGATTGTTACTCTTTCACGAAAAATCTACTAGACGGATTTAGATGAAACTTTAAAGTAATACTTACTATAGGTTACACATCAGAATAACAAATGAGCTATAGAATATAGCTATAGCTATTTAAACAAGAATATTCTATTTTTAGTGTGTTTGTTTGTAACGATTCAATTAGATTTAAAATATGCTATTTTCCATCAACTAAATATCCTTAAATTCACCTCTCTATTTCACAATATAATTAGCATTACACACAGGAAGGGCTATCTTGACCTATACAGCGCTATAGCAAGATTAAAGGCCTAGAGTAGCTCCAGCCAATAATTCCAATTACGTGTAGACCGACGTAATAAGTCAGCGGATGCATTGTCCATTAATTGTGGTAGTAGCTTGCTATAGTACGATACGAATTTTGCTTGAATTGTCGTGTGTAGATAGGTAATTATTTGTCTAAAACATTAAAACATAGGTAATACAAAACATAGTATGCATTTTGTAACTATCTAATGCGCAGTGAATTTGTGATTGATAGCGCTGATTTTCAGTCAACATGACGCCAATCTTTCGTGAAAGGAGAGAGTTATATGATGATGCCTGGTTAAATTTACTGTGAATGTTCTGTTATTCAATAAAAAATAGTTTGAATAACTTTACCCTATAACCTATTTCTCTTTGTTTAAATGTGCCATGAACATCAACATTATTTATTTGACAAGCTTTCATTTTAAACCCATACAGTCTTAAGAAATAGAGATGTGCTGCATCTATCGACTTGTCGATACAGAGATTGTTTAGTTTTGAATTCAGATATTTTTTTGTTATTTATAAAATTTTATACAAAAGTTTTAAAATTAAATAAAGTCTATCATTGTCCTATTCATTCTTATAGAATAGAATCTTAAATTATATATACAGCTTTTCAGTACTCAATCAAACACAAAACAAAGTAAACGAACACACAATACCACACGTAAAATAGTGATGTGCCGTAACGTATCGATCAGTCGATGAATTATTGAGCGGGCGAGCGGAAAATATCGACGCGAACATAAGTCTATTTGCCCGCTGCGGGGTTATTTCAGAAGTGGAACATTGTTTATGGAATTCTTAATACAGTTAGCCGAAGTGACATTTCGCGGTGGAACTGGGAACTATTGTCGTCGCGAAATGAATTGTATCCGTGAAATTGTAGCTAGCGTTTAATTTGTTTGATAGTTGTGAGTTATGGCGATCGCTTTGATACTGGAGCATCTTGCTTTCGTTTTGTATTTATTTTATGTTGTGTTTAATGGCTTTGTTTTGTAAAATGAATAGAGAAGGCACTGTTAGCAAATTGTTTAACTTATAGTGTTAATATGCTTTTGTGTGTGTGAGAGGGCTATCTGAGGAGTGTGACGCACACAGACATAATTAGTATGTCTATATTATGTCTGTGGGCGTGGAACTCTGCCAGAAATTAATCAGCCAATAGTTAGCGTTTACTTTTTTCGTAGAAATTTTTAGTATAGGTACCGTTATGGTGGCAGTACACATGGGCCCAACGTGTTGGGCCAACGGGTTG